>JAMAKR010000051.1:0-192033 GCA_023628425.1 Chaetomiaceae sp. PYS4301M
CGGCAAAACATCGGGAAAACGCGGGAGTCGGGCCTGCTGAGTCATCATTTGCTCCGTGCACCAGCCTCGCTTTTGCAAACGAACTTCTGGCGAATAAGCAGGATGCTCACCCGCCCTGTGCCACACTGCCACATGTAACCAGAGGGGTGACTCTACGGAATATTATATAGAGTGCTCACCACCCTCTCCGCTTGGCCTCGTGTTGTCCCCTTTTGTTTCTCGCCAGTTCCTTGACATCCTTTATCCCAGCAACGTCATCCCATCCGCCTGATTCCTCCTGCGCTCGCCAAAGACGGATTCCCCTCTCCATCTACTACTGGCCCCCCATTGACAACATGAGTGCCCCGACAACCAGCGGCGCGGCGGACGAGCCCTCCAGCTCCGCCGCGAATTCCGAGCAAAAGCTGCCTTCGCGCGAGGAGCAGCTAGCCGCAATGACCGCGCGGGTGGAGGAGCTTCAAAAGCAGCACCCCTCGGCCGATCTCAAGCTCGAACAGAAGTGGTGGGTGCAAAGCCTGGATTTCGGCAGCTATTTGCAGGTATTAAGGATTGCCCCCTTTCTTCGTTTCCCGTGATGAATCTGTGGTACCGCACAAGCAGTACGCTGAACGGCATTCAGGATGCTCTTCCACAAGAAATAAGCGCCCAACTCAACCTCATCTTTGCAAAGCTCATCCAGGACAAGTTTGCCCCCGAGGCCGCGGTCAAAGCGCGCAAGCAGTCGAGGGAACTGCTCCAGGCAGAGTATCCCCAGGCGCTAGAGAGGGTGGAAGAGACGATGTTCAAGAATGAGGCTCAGTTTGCCGAGTTGCACCGCCATCTGCAGAGGGTTGACATGGACTCGATCGGGTGTGTGGGCGGGAACTGTTGAGACCATGAGATGCATTGCTTAGACCTCCATGCCTCTCTCCTTCGGAGCCTCCTTTTGATCTGGACGGCTCGAACCATCCAACAAGAATATACCAGGGTTTCCCATCTCACCTAAACAGTCATGCCGTAATACCGGGTCGCCTCATCTCACTCAAGCAACACCTCGGCCTCCATCTCGTCCACCTTAACCACCACCTGCTGTCACAAACTGATCCCATGCGACCTAGACAGCAGCGAGGGCGCTACCAAGACATATATTAGATACGCCTGGCTCTTCTCTTTGTCTCTTTCTCCGCCCTACCCACCCTTGACCGACACCCCCCTAACATCCCTCACCCTCTCCCCCACCGCCCGGACGAGGCACATGACCATGGCATACGACTTCCCACCCAGCGAGAAACAACCCATGCCTGATGCGCTGCTAGAACGTGATGCCCGCGGTGTCGGGCTCTGGGTCGGCGCTCGACACTGGAGTCGAGCAGCGCCTCCCTCGAGGCCAAGACACTGTCACTGGCCGCGGCCGAAGGCGGCGTCGGTTTGTTGGCGCGTCGAGTCGACATGCAGTTGGGCAGCGGTGTGTCGGGCCAGAAATAGCAGCCAATTATAGGCCCAGGAGTGGTAGTTAGAGCCCTGCATAAACGCCTGGCAACCCCGGATATTGTTCACGTTTCTGTTTGCATGATTTGTCTTCGGCATCACCCTCCGCTTCTCGCACATACCTGGCTGCCTTGTTCTCATCTTCACGTCCCTTTTCCTTGACCGTAGAGAGCGACATGGCAAGTCCCGGAACCGCCTCGGCTGGCTGGAGTTTGCTCTTTGGGCGATGATCTCGTCGATTCGGTCGTACTCACTTTTCGGTACAACGGAGCGACCTTTGAGGTTGTGGCGGCCAGTCCTGAGAATAACTTGAAAGCTGGCGGCGAAGACCTTGTCCCCACCTTCTACCGGTTTGACGAATCTCTCGAGGGCAAATTCCTGAGAGAGCTCTCGGATCTCAGTTGGGGTGAGTTTGACGAGGCAAAGGACGAAGCGGCCGATCATCTCGAGGCCCAGCTCGCAACATTGGCCGCCGACGCGTGCCTCCCAACCATGCAGCAGCTCGCGCCGACTCCGATTCCAGATGCCCAAACATTGGAGCAATACCTGTACCCCCAGACTAACATCCTGCAAATCCAGACCGACTTTGGAGGCAACAAGCTTAAGTGCCGCACCCTGGAGGGGTTTGATGGAATTCCCGACCGTCACCCGCCTGTTCCCGAGGACAGGATACGTGCGATGGGGGTTGACCTCGGCACCACCGATATTCCAGTCGTCCAAGCATCACAGGTTGTCCTGGGCCGTCGTCTACAGGGCGTGGTCTGGAAAGTGACAGTGGACGGGAAAGATATGATTTGCAAGGCTTCGATCGACATGTTTGGCTCTCCTATCAGCGACGAACTTGAGTCGTACGTCAAGATCAGATCGTCCAAAGCCGAACTGAGAGTCCCCAAGTTGAAAGGTAGGTGCTAATCGGTATTCCCCTTGACGTGACGTCCTCTGTTCACTCACTAGACCTTCTAACTTGGCTGCGTTGGGAATTATCGTGTCCCACAAGGGAGTAATCGGCATCCTCAATTATATTCCTCACGAACATCACAATCTCCGTGTGCTATTGGCCAAGGTCGACGCAGGCGCTGCCCCACCGGATCAAGCCACTGTATCTATCAGGCGCAAGTGGGCAACGCAGATCCGGGAGACTCTAGGGGGTCTACATGAACTGGGAATCCTCTGGCGCGACATCAAGACCGACAACGTTCTTATCGACGAGGACGGAGATGCGGTCGTGCTGGACTTCGGCGGAGGAAACACGATGGGGTGGGTCGACCAGGACAAATATGGGACCATGGAAGGCGAGGAGCAGGGGCTCAAAAAGGTTATGGAGGCGCTCGGGGTTCCTAACCCGGATGAGGACATGGAGTAAGCAGAACATCATGATTGCCGTTTTCCTGTCTCTCTCTTTTACTGTCTCAGTGTTTTACCATCTCACTCTTTTACGTTGGTACGAAGACCAAGTCCAGATGCTGTCGTGCGGTTCTCTGGCGGACACGCAGGGGCGCACGTACTGGTCCCCCATGGCATGCTGCTCGGCCTGCCTCTTCAGCGCTCGCTCCCTGGACTCGACCAACCCTCGCGACCAGACCACCTCCCGCGACCACTTCAGGGGCCACACCAGCCGGAAGTAAAGCCGGGCCAGAGCCAGGCTCCGCAGGGGGTGCAGGATGGTCGGCATGCTGGCGGAGACCCAGCGTGGTGGGGATCTCGTGGGCGAGGTGCTTGACCGGCGCAGGGGAGAAAGGTTGGGCTTAATGAGGAACTGAACCGGCGAACTGCCTAGTATCTACTTGTCTTTATTTGCCAGCGGATGAGACGTCATTTTAATGTCTCTGCGCTCCAGAGGACGGCACGGGAGGCAACAGAAAACAGCATGTAATTATCCCCTTCGTGACCGCGACTTGAGTACCAGACCAACAACAAATGGCTACGCCTCCGCACAACATCCAAGCAGGATCCATCCCGGCGTATTACTAAAGAGACCACCGCAGAGCTCTATATTTAGCATTATCCTGGGGATTTTTTTTATCTAGGAGGCTGGGCTTGGGAGGATGTGCTGGCCCTACTCCATAGATGATTGCGTAAGCCCACCCGGACCCGGCAGTTGAAACCCTGACTGCAGGGACCCCGCCTTGTAGTCCTTTCCTCCGCATCACGCATCACGATATTCACTTCATTTCCTTTGTTCTGTGCCTCCAGGACATTCGAACCTATAAAGAAAGTGCTGGAAAACTAGGCAAGTGTTTATCCCTTTGCACGCTTCTTCCCAAGTTCAGCCTAGTATCGTGTTTTCCTAACTGGCTCGCGCATCAACAGAACAAACCTGCCCATCATGTCTCAGAATGAAGGGAAACCACCCGTACACACCCCTCCGCAAAGAGGGGAAGACGAGAAGAGGAGCGGCACCTATGAGGCGGGCTGTCATTGTGGTTATATCAAGTTCAGCGTTACCCTGACACCCGCCCTGCCCCAGATGGAGGTGCTGAACTGCAGTTGCTCCGCGTGTACACGATTCGGTTATCTTCTCGTTTGTGAGTTCTTACTACAGCCAGGGAAAGAGAAGGAGAAGGAGACGAGACTAACGCAGCGCCATACAGACCCTGAGGCCTCGTCTGTTACTTGGCACAATGACAGCCGCGCCCGCTGCAGTAACTACCGCTTCAACACAAAAGACAAGGACCAGATGTTCTGCAAGCACTGCGGGGCCAGTATTGGCATCGATTTCCGCGAGGTCCACGCACCGAAGCACATCTATGGGATCAGTGTAAGCCCTACCAACGAATCATCTCCCACATGAACAAGAAAAGAGGCGTTTGTACTGCGATAAATGCAAAATGGAAGCTAACGGTCGATAAAAGGTTCGAACTTTTTTCGACATCGATCTCGACTCCCTCACCTACCGCAAGTTCAATGGACGCAACAAGGTTCCGCCAGCGGGGGATCTGTCCGGCCAGTATTGGGATGAGGAGGCGCATCAACTGAAGTAAGGCCGAGTAGAATACGCCGAATTATGTATGGATTTGAGATTATTGCCCTTGAAACTGTTCACTTCCCACCAAAGTTCCCCTCCTGCATCATGTTGCTAGCCGCAGCTCACCCTAGCTCGACTGGGCTCGAGAACTCCAAAAACCGGGTCCCAGGCCCAACCGGATCCGTCACCGAACCTATCCGTTGTTTTCCGCCGGGCCAGGGGCGCGATATCGGAACGGGGCGGTCTCCAACGAGTCCAGGACTCCAGGACCGGCCGGGGTATTAGATCACCGTTATCGCCACTTCAGTCGGGACTGACAACAACTTCTTCTATTTCATTAAGAAGAGACTTTAAAGCTCAAGTGGCGACATGGACGATATCGAGCTCCCTTCACGTTGTGAGGAACTTCCTTCACCGCTCAATGACACACCAACCGAGGAGTCACAGGAGAGAGGGCTGCATTCCTCTCTCCCCCCAACCGACGGCGGCAAAGATGCATGGCTGGTCCTTGCCGGGTGCACAATTCTCGAGGCTCTGGTCTGGGGTGAGTAGCGGAGGAGAGCTATTAATGATCCATTGCTCAATAACACTAAACCCGCCACTTACACAAAACCCCAACCGCAGGCTTCCCCTTCGCCTTTGGCGTCTTCCAAGAGCACTACAGTCGTCAGGAGCAGTTCAAGAACCACGTCTCAACCCTCCCCGCCATCGGTACAACAGCCACTGTTAGTTTGGTTCAGATCATCACATTCATCCAAGAACAAAACGATCCAAGTTGAGCCCAGACACTGACCCAACCCCCCCCCACTCAACAACACCCAGGGCCTAATGTACCTCGTCGCGCCCCTCGTCTACTGCGCCCTCCGCAAATTCCCACACTACCGCAAGCCGTGCACCATCACGGGCTTCATCATCGCCATGGCCAGCCTGCTAGGCGCCTCCTTCGCCAACACCGTCCCGGGGCTGCTCGCCACGCAGGGCGTGCTCTACGCGGTCGGCGGATCGCTGCACTACTTCCCGGCCTATCTCTACCTGGACGAGTGGTTCGTGCGGCGGCGCGGGTTCGCCTACGGCGTGTTCATCGCGGGCGCCGGTGCAGCGGGTGTTGCTATCCCGCTGACTATGGGCTGGATTCTTGATACGTGGGGGTTCCGCACCGCGCTGCGCGCGTGGGTGGTTGTGTGTGTGGTGCTGACGACGCCGGTGTTTTGGATGCTGAAGGCGAGGCTGCCGGATCAGCATGCTGATAGGGGGCCGCATAAGTTTGAGTTTCGGTTTTTGAGGAGTCCGGCGTTTTGGATCTTGCTGGCGGGGAATACCGCGCAGAGTCTTGGGTATTTTATGCCTGCGCTTTATATGCCGTGTGAGTAGTTATCGCCCTGGGGGAGCTCAACCATGATGGTGATACTGACGACAGTGTTCAGCCTTTGCCGTAGCCCAAGGCTGGTCCGCCCTGTCGGGCACCATCGCCGTGTCACTCTGCAGCGCGGCCACAGCCGTCGGGGCCACGCTGACGGGCTGGCTCGTCGACCGGTACCACGTCACGACGGTGCTCAACTTCTGCACCGTTGGCACCGTCGTCGCCGTCTTTGTCTTCTGGAGCTTCGCCGTCTACCAGCCCATCTTGTACGTCTTTGCCCTGCTGTACGGCGTCTTCGCTGGCGGCTTCCCCGCCACTTGGGCCGGCTGTACGGGCCCCGTGCGCCGCAAGTACCCGGTCGAGAACGGCATGATTATCGCGCTGTTTACGGCTGGCAAGGGCATCGGGTGCGTCATCTCCGGGCCTGTCAGCGGCGCTTTGGTCGCGTCAGATAGCTGGAAGAATAGCGTCGGCTATGCGTATGGTAGTGGGTATGGGTATCTGATTGTCTTTTCGGGCGTGACCGCGTCGTTCGCGGGGATGGGGTGGTTGGGCAAGAAATGTGGTGTGGTGTAAGTGAGCCGAAGTGTATCGGGCGCAGCAGAGTAGGATCAGGACTGTTTGCTGCTGTACGTGTCGTCTTATTATACAGCAGTTTGGATAGTCTCACCAAGCCAGGTCCTGATATACCACCCGACGTCACGTTCTGTTGGGAACCTGGGGATATATAAGAAGATGTCAACAAAGAATCAAATACAGGCGCAGCAGGTGACCCCCAACTTGTGGGTCTTGTACGTACTCTCCCTGGACATAATTATTGGGGTCTGGAGTTAGTTATTTTACCTTCATCTCGTCTGCCTATGGCAGAATGTGACTCCTTCTCGGCTTACAAGGACTGTCCTGGTCTGGTGTTGACCGGAAGGATCAAATGCCAGGGGCATCAAATTCAATGTCACAATCGCCCGTGCTGTGTATAAGTAATTACCAGGTAAAGAGAGGAATGGAAGTTATTTCTTCTTTCCATCAACATTTGTGGGACTTTCTGCAAGCCTTAGACCCTTACAAATCCTGTCCTGCAATTCCGTCCTGCTGGTGCTGGCATGAACGCCAGTAATTACCCTGAGCAACTTGTGAAAGCACGAGTTCACGTTCGTCCGAATTTTCGCGAACTGGCATTTCGTGTTTCTTCAGCTAAGTTTCAGCCACAGATTCTTCTTGCCCTTGTTTTCTTCCCCTCATTCTCTCAAAGTCACGGGGCTTTCATTTGGCTTCCGCCCTCTCTTGAACTGACCGACTGCACCGCACAATCGCACAACGACTTGAACATCGCGCACCATGGAGCGCCGAGTATCAACACATTTGGAGACTCCTGCCGAGGACTGCATCGTCGTCAAGCTGCGCCGTCCCAGCGACACGGTCGGAGATAGCCCCAAGAGCGGAGATGGTTCGCCTGACGTCGGTCTTCAATCGGAACCGGTGAGTAACTTCTGGTTGTGCGCTTCTATCACTGCGCCTTTTCCCTTGAGGGTCCAGTCCCTTAACTGATGTCTTTATTAGAGTCCATCTGCAGCTCAAAGAGCACCCAAGCTTAGAAGGAGATCACGGCAGGCAAAGCCCTCGGTCGGAAATCAGGAAAAAGGGACCCTGAAGCCGACAACCGACTCAAGCACAATCCCACCCACCCCCGCGGAGGGTATTGGTAGAAGCAAGACAGTGAAGAAGAGAACATCGCGGCAGATCGCATTTTCCAGCTCGCCGCCCCCTGCGAAGCGCCCGGCACCAGCTCCCGACAACGACGGAGGACAACCCACCGCGCAGATGCCACCTCCACCACAACAGTCACCGACCCGCTGTGAAGAGGACAACGCGGTTGTCAAAGACTCCGGAGACCACGACCACTTGGAGGTGCTCGTGCCCAAGGCCGCAATTTTAGGCCTCGCGAATACCATCGAAGAGCTGACATGCGAGCTCGGGGCGCTTAAGGAAGAATATGAGTCTTTGCTGACAGGGACTGGGGCGCTAGACATGGAGAGACAGGAGCCCACCCATGAGACAGCTCTGGGTGCTGGGGTACCACCAACTCCGCAGTCCCCCCCAGCATCGCAAGCTACCTCCAGACGTCAAAGTCCAGTTCCTCTCCCCAAATACCGCGGGGCGACCAGAACCGTCGAGGATGAAGTCAAAGAGGCCCAGATTCGGTCCAAAGACGCGCTGATCAGGAAGCAAGAGACGTACATCAAGGAACTGAAGGAGGATCGGGAACGACTGGGGAAGGAACTGGCGGCTGCGAAAGATAACGTCGCTGCCCCTACCAAGGGCAAGAAGGTTAGGAACAAGAAGCGATCGAGGGCGTAATCGGGGGCTCAACATTGGGCGTCTATGAGGACCTGGGAGATACCTCGAGAGTCTTGAGTTGGAATGGAGGATGGTTTACGGAGGACAGCCACAATCAACCCATTGCAAATAACAACAGTCCCCCGCGAACACAAAATTCCATCGTCTCACAGCATGACTCAGTTCGATCACTGCTAACACTCCTCCCCTTCCGATATAGCCACCGGACAAGCGTGATATGCCCCGCCTCGATGAGATGACACACCCCCCTATCCATCACTAAACCCCCCTCAAACCTTCACCGACCCCCTCAAACCCACCCACCTCGCACCCCCCGCCGTCCCCCCCCTCGGTGGATGCACGACCCTGCACTTCGGACACGGCACGTACCTCCACGCCCTCTCCAACCCAACCATCCACCCGTCACAACCTAACCCAGAACCCGAACGAACACCCTTCCTATCCCCCAATCCCACCCCTTTCCCACTACTCCCACCCCCACCCAGACCCCCACCAGCACTATCAGACCCAAAACACGGCCGAACACTCACAAGCCTCAAAACCTCCCTCCTTTCCCGTCCACTAAGCGTCCACACCCTCCTCACAGGCCACGGATGGGGGCCCTGTAGCGCGTGGCTGAAGAGTGGCGGGTACAGCGCCGGGAGGAGTGCCAGGAAAATGGGGGAGGTGCGGCGCAGGGTTTCGAGGGCGGGCTGGTCGAGGTTGTTGAGGATTTGGAGGAGGAGTTCGGGGGGGAGGGTTAGAAGGGGGGCGGCCGCGGTGGCGGGGGGAGGGCTGTGGATTTTTTGGTGGGGAGTGGTGGTGGGTGGCAGTGACAGTGGTGGTGCTGGTTGTTTGGAAAGGAATATCGGTTGTTGTTGTTCTAGTTGGGCGGTTGGGTGGGCGGTGGACATGTTGAGTCCAGTTCCGTTGTTTGGTGGGTGGAATTGGTATAGGCGGGAGGTTGGTGTTGGAGTCTTAGTAGTGGTGTGGAAGCGCGGTTCGGGTGAGGGTGACAGGTAGAGATGTGGGAGGGAAAGAAATAATAACGTATCAAGATGGGTGTCCACGTCCCATCTCTCGTCAAGTTCCCATGTTTTCTGGGTTCGACTTGTCGAGTCTTGGGTGCCGCGTTTGGTGTTTTCGAGGTTGACCGTTGACGAGATGCCGCTGGTGAGTTGGTCTCGCAGCCTGTGTCGAACCGCGCTTGCACGCTGCGTCAACTCGGGTCCTGAAAGTGATCCCGTCATGCAGGGTCCTGCACGATGTGATCGATGCCACCGAGGGGAGCCGGCAAGGTTTGAAATGGTGATGGAGAGGACTGCTGCCTCCTGAAGGCCGCGGTTGGCGCGAGATATGGCTCTTTCCATGCGGTGTTTACTTGTTTGGGTACATGTAATTTGGAGCGCCGTCGCCGGCCGGACATTCCGAAGAGGATGGAGCCAAGTCATGAGGATCTGGGGGGACAGCACAAAGGTTCTGATGCGCAGCAATCATGACGTCGTTCTTTGCGAAGCTTTGAGCCTCTTTGGTCAAGGAGTCAAGGCGTGTGTCAACCAGGGACTTGTGTATGAGCAGGGGACACACGTGGCCGAGTCGAGGTTTACAAGTGTCTGTGCCTGGAGCCACTGCGCGCGCAGTTGTCATACGCAGAAGCAGGTTGAAAAAGGTGGATGTTATTGGATCGACGACGTCTCTCGGCCTCGGTGGCCCCCGTGCTGGGCCTCGGGGTCCGGATCGAGAATTCGTGAATAATATCGGATTGCAGTTATTGGTAATCGCTTCCAGTTCAAGCCAACTGCACTCCGTAATTATTAGGAACTTACACTTGTCGAATCCGGTATTGGGAGTTAAGGTACCATACGTCATAAATGACAAGCTTCCAACTGCTCTCCTGGGCCCTGGGAGATGGAGCAAAGGGGGACGAAGCAGTCCCGAAACACCAACGACTTGGAACAGGGATAATTAGTGCCGTATTCCACACATATTTCGAATAGTTGCTGTACCACGGCCGCGTTGATGCAACTAACCGGGTGCTTGTGTCGAGTTCCATTTTGTGTCAGCTTTGATCCAACTCGGATGGACAGGAGGCCGAGGAAGGGAAGGGATTCGGGACTTGATTGAGCTTGAGCGCTGCATGCGACCAGCGTGCCGAGGAAGTTCGTTTGCTTCAGCCATTCCACCGAAGAAAGGTGCAGCAAATCGGCAAGTCCTAGGTATTCTCAAGGCAACTGTCGCCGCCTCTCTGCCTTGAGGTGGGTGCCTTCAAAATGTAATGGCAGAGCTGAATTACCATCTGTTAGTACAAGCCAAAGTTACGTATGCAAAAATCATCCTCTCGGCTACCCCTCTTAAAAGAGGTACCTTAGCTCAGGTCACGCACAATCTGTTGCCCCGAAAGAACAGTTGCTTGTCGTCCGGATAGGTCACAGGGTGAGGTTTCCCTGTCAGCCTGTCCTGGAAGCTGGGTGGAAACCAGGACCCGACAGGCTGCGCTGTTGGTTGGTGGCCTGAATCCCCCACATCCTGCAGCCTATCACACGCAGCACGTTTCCCTGACACATGCCGGCAAACGCATCCCCACCTGCCCCGGCCCGGCCAGATGGACCTGCCCGCCAACGCCTCTCATTGGCCGACCTGATCCCGGGATTGACCGAGCCCCGCCAGCTGCAGCTGCACGGTGCTCTCCTCTTCGACGTCAGATGCAAAGCCGCCTGCAACCAGCTGCTGCAAGCCCCATCATCAACGCCATCTCGATCGCCATCATTCCGAAAACTTCATGATTTCAGCTCGAAACGGCAATTTGCGCAGTGCCAGATTGGTGTGATTTTTGCGGACATTTTCCTAGTCCGTTTTTGGGAGTATCGGCTATCTCTGGTTCGGGAAGTTAAGGCCCGAAACGACAAGGCGCGCATCGCAGTCAATGCACCTCAGCACCGGCCGAGGCGGCGAAAAGGCTTGACACGGGCCGCGCCATTTTCTCCTTGGTCCCAGTCCAACAACCATCTTTCCTCGCGCGAGACCTGGCACTCCCTTCATCTCGACAAATTGAACACGATCCGAGTTTACTGTGTGCAAACGCCAAATTGACCAACGCCTCCGAGGAATCACCGCAAACGAGCCGAGCAAGGAAATTCCACAGAAAAGTCCTCGGCAGCAGGCTGCCATCACGACCACCCCGGCTGCGCAAGCCGACACCATCCAAGCATCGCCATGTCCTCCCAACGTCCCTTCTTCCTCTCCACCTTTTTCGCCGCCTTCCGCCAAACGCCCTCTTCCCTCCCCAACGCTGGCGCTTCGTCCCAACAGCCCAACAAACACACCACCCAGGCCTCCTCGACCTCTGCTCCGCAAGCATCAGCCGCGGCCCCTCGCTCGATAACATCCAATGCAGCCGCCGCCGCAGCAACATCACAACCAGCCTCCCCACCGTCGCGAGGGGGCGGCGTCATGAGCCAACTACCGCTGCACTCACCGCGGCACCACCATCACCACCATCACCACCACCACCACCACCACCACAGCGCCGGCATCCCGATACCACAGCCCCAGGGACATCGAGATAACGGTCATGGCCGGCGGCGGGGAAGTGACAGCAGCAGCGAGGGATTCAGGGAAGCACTGGGTGCCGAGAAGCTGTACATCGGGGGGCGGACGGCGGCGGGCGAGGAGAGGTTCTTCAAGCTGGGCGTGGTGAGGAGGGTACGGAGCGGCGATAGGTTGAGCTTGGATCAGCTGAGCTTGTAAGGGGTTCACAGCACCCGATGGATGAAACTCAGCAGCGGGACTGGACTGTAGACGACACTCCACGTTTGTGGGCAGCCCGCTCTGGACGACGATAACGACAGTGCATGCTTGAGAATGATGTCAAGGTAGGGAGGGGTTTGGCCAGGGGGTTTTGGTTTTGTGTTTATTTGGGCGTCGGCGTAAGGATGGGCGGGACAAACATAACCATGGGCATATCACCATACATAACCGGGTTGGGATACGGCGGGGGTTGGGACCAGGAAAATAACTGCATTATCAGCTACAGCTTACACAGTAGAAGAAGAACGCAAGAAAACATTGTACCAATTCTATACTGCTGTTTCAACACCACCCGTGCCTTGCGCCGCAAACCTCCCCATTAAACACAGCGCATGGCAACAGAGACCCCAAGAAGACAAAAATCACCACCCAGAACCTCACTCACCACACCCCATCCCATCCCACCCCCTCGCCATCACCACATAAACCTCTGCACCCTCCCCCTATCCAACACCTCCCCACCCGGACCCCTCCAAACAAACCCCCTCGCCAGGAACATATACATAGTCCCAGCATTCACAACCACAAACCAAACCGTCTCCAGCACAAGCCGCACATCAACCCCCGCCAGAATCCCACACAGGCCGCGGCACACTGTCCCTCCCTCTCTCCCGCTCCTTTCATCATTGTTGCCTTTGGGTTTTGCGCTACTGCTGATGCTGCGTTCTGTGCTGCTACCGCTGTCTCCACGAGATCCCGAGAAGGGTGAGACGCACGACCAGGAAGGAAGCAAAAGCCGGTAGAAGACCCAGGGGAGGATGAAGTACCGTGGCTCGACTAGGGGCGCGGTGATGAGAGAGAGGGTGGTTGTCAGCAGCCAGAGGAGGGCTGTGGATGTTTGTGGCGGGGCGGTTTCGATTTCGGTTGGGTTTGTTGGAGACGGGGTGCTGGTCGCGGAGGAGGCGGTGGATGTTTGTTGTGGTTGTTGTGGTTGAGTGTGGTGGCTGGTTCCTGCGAGCTGGTCCCACACGAGCCAGCGGGCAAGGGTGTAGGCTGGGACGAGAGCGAGGCGGATGGCGCCGGAGCGGAGGATGGTGTACCGGAAGATGTAGAACATGTAGTGTCTGTTGTCGGCGAGCGTGAAAGGGTGGATGATGGTGTTGTATCGGACCACGGCGAGGGAGACGAGGATCGTGAGGAGGGTATAGGGGATGGATATCAAGGCCGCTCGTTGGGACTGCAGCGAGAGGAGGGATTGGAGGTATTGCAGTGGCTGGGTGGCGGCTGCCAGAAGGGACGGGAGGAATAGCGGGGCGGAGAAGAAGGCGAACAGCGGCCAGAGGTACAGCATCTGCGCGAGATGGATGGTGGCGATGTGGTTCGATTTGTCCCCTGAACGTGTCAGTGAAGGAGAAACAGCCGGGGAGTGGAAGGATTTACCCAAAACGACGCCCCCGTTCCATGCCACAAACCCGCCAAACAGAGCCAGCACGGTGATGTGGGGCCATATCTGCCGGAGTACCCTGACGGGATTACAGAGCGCCGTGACGGCAATGGTGAGCCCACATAGTAACCAGCCTACATTGTCAGCGGTTGTCATCAGTTTGCCAAGGTGGCTAACACATACCCTCAGGTCCAGACTGGCTGAGGGGTGGATCGTGTAGCCTTGTTAGAGCGTTCTGGCCAGCAGGCTTCACAGACCGCAGGACATGAACGGCCTCCACCCCGCCCATGTACACAACAACCCAAAAGACATTAGTTTGTCGCATGAACAAGGCAGCAACGCCCAGTACCACGGTCCACAGGTCGTTGAAGAGCCCCGGGCGTTGAGGACCCAGCCGAAGGAGATGGTTCCGAAAGGCAGCCAGGACAACCAGCGTCGAGACCACATCGGTGTAGTACAATGCCGAAAAAAAGAAGATGATGGGCAGGAGGGCAACGTTAAGGCCCGTGTGGTACGCGTAGAGTGAGAGACGGCCCGATCCTTGCTTCCCCTCCCGCTCCGCTGCCCGCACCTCGATCAGGTGTCGGCATTGGGCGGCAAGCAACGCGGTCAGGAGCATGGCGAGCAGGTTGTTCGAACGCAGACTGAGCGGAGTGCATGTGGCTAGCATCCAGAACTTGTGGTACGCCACGGACAGCAGATAGCTATTTTCGTCTTGTGTGTTAGTGGAGACCACCGCAACAAGCGCGTCAGGGGTGAAAAGGGGGTTCTTCTCACAGGCCTGGCGGGGTGGTGATCTTGTCATCCCAGTCCCAGAAACGGCCCTCGCAGTATGTCTGAGCCTGAGGGACGTGGAAGACTTCATCCTGGGGGCTGTTAGTTTCATGGCCTTGAACTGGAGTTGGACAGAGACTTACCAGATATGGTTCTGGGACATATTTATCAACTAGCGCAAGCCAGATTCTAGCGGCCACAAAGAGAAGAAAGGAGCCAGCTGTTTTGATGCTGCTGGCACACAGCGACGAGGGCGTCGTGGATTGTTTGGAAGTTGACCCCTTTTCGAGACCTGCTGGCAGAAAGCGGGAGAGGATGTAGGCCATGCCAAGCCCCTTGGACAGTTCAACAGCACTCGCTCGCAATGCCTGAACAGACGCCATGCTGATGGCGGAATGGGGAGGATGCGAGTCAGTGAAGAAATGGTATTAAAAAGGCCCGATGGTTCATTTGAGATCCATGTTATGGCTTTCAACTGGTGGGGCCTGTCTTGTCCCCTGTTGTTGATATGTGATTTGTGGTAAGTGAGTTGGTTTGGGAACTCAAGTTGACAGTTGACATCTCCAGGCGCAAGTCCACCAGAGGCCCGTGCGCCATTCATTTCTCTCCGTACCGCTCAACAATGCCTGCCACTGGACGACGACAACCACCTCAAGGCGTAGGAAAATCGCCACTAAGAACCTTGACGGTGCAACTAGAAAGGGGAGGAAACGGTTTATGTAGCACTGTCTATAGAACGCGCTCTTTTTTACAACCTTCACGTACACCCGAGGCGCCGCAAAACCCCACGCGACTCAACCCCCCGTGCGCCAGCAACCACACTGAGACAAAAAAGGGCAATTTAGAACGGCTGGAAGATTGGTCAGTAGCTGCTTCTTCGAGACGATTGTAGAATACTCACGTTGTCCGAGGCCGGGATGTTCTTCTCGTAGCGCTTCTCGAGGAACGGGATCTTCTGGATGGGAGTTAGAAAATGCGCGCAGCCGTCACCATGGATTTCCCAATAACGTACCTTGAGGATATCGTCCTGGATCCTCGGGATGCCGGAAGCGAAGAAGATGACGGCGAAGAGGGCGACGCCGCCAAACATACCCGCCTTGACGCCACTGGAGCACCCGTTAGCCCTGCTCGATTCTTCCGACCAGCGTATCCGCAAAAGGCGACCGAGATCCGGCGTCCTGGCTCCCGGCCGAGGTTCTTGCCCAGCACGCTTGGGCCACCAGCCTAACCCAGATCCCGCCTCTTGTAACCATCCCCACCACCACAAGCGATCTGATGGACGCCGACCGGTCGCTCGAAAGGAGAGGGTAGACTTACGCCCTGACAACCGTTTGCTGGGTGATGCCGGCGACCTGAGTCTGGTAGAAGTACCTGAATCCCGTCAGCGGACTGCTCCAAGTATTCTGCCTCCATTGGCCCTCTTCCCGGTTCCCCACCACCGCAACTGCAGTGACACTCCTGGTCCTCCTCGGGGGTAGGTCGCAATGGTCGAGACGTGACATGTGGGCGCTTACTTCGGGCCGTAGGGGCTCTTGTACGTGGGGAAGGCGGAAGCCTGGCGGGCGGGAGTCTGTAACGAGACAGAGTTAGCTCTGAGCTGATCTTTGCGGATGCGACAATTCCAGGCGTGCAGCGAGCAGGGGCGAGTCGGATTCCGTGCGGAGAGGGTGTTCGGTAACGTACGGCGGAAGGCATCTTGACGACCACGGCAGAGAGAGCGAGGGGCTGCTTCGATGGTTGCAAACAATCTTGACTGGCAAAGGTTCGATGTTGCGTTTCGCGCGCGAGTTTCCAGTTCACGTTAGCCGGGCAAAGCCGGCTGCAGAGGGCGGTGGCCTGAGGCACAAATCGATTGATGCGTGAGCTATGCCAAGACATTTGCCTGAGGCATCGATGACATGCAGTTTGCAGGGAGAGCTCCTGGTCGGCCCCACCGGCGCGTTGCTCTTGTTTGATTGCTGCGTCGTTGCGCCCACACCAGCATCCATCAAGCAGCATCCTCGACATCAACTTGCATTGCGCAGCGGGCAGCCTGAATTCCCCGGTCCCGACTGGCCACCAATAATTTTCCCAACACCGACTGGGCATATTTTGGGGAACATTGACTTTCACCACCAAAGTCTCAGTCCTATTCTCCCCCTCGAATCTTATCCCCTGGTTTATGCATCCACCATGGAAAAAGATCTGGACAGCCGCTTCGAGCGGCTCGAGAAGGCCATCGGCCAGATGATCGATACCCTCGCTAAAAACGTCCCATCGGCTAAGATCGCAGAGGAACTGTTGGCCGCCGAGGCAGAGCTCACAGAGGGATTGAAGCTGCTCGAGACGCACCAAAACAACCATGCCCGGATTCAGGACCTGCGCCAGGAGACGTCCCGTCTAGACACCCAGATCAAGGACATCGCCAGCTCCCTCTGGAACATGCGCAAGGAGCTGAAAGCAATACCCACAACCCCGAAATATCCCAGCGGCGCAAAACACCAATTCACCACGGCCGAACTCCTCGCCTACGCCCGGCGCATCAGCCGCAACACCCTCCCCCTCCCCGGCGTAACAAACGGCGTCGACATGAGCCAACCCCAGCCCTCCACGCAACCCGCCGAACACGAAGACTCCTTCCGCCTCCAGACCCAATCCACCCAAAACCCCACCCCAACAACAAGCTTCAACCTCAGCTTCAACGGCCCCGTCGGCACCCCGGGCCCAATGAGCGCCCCTACCCCGAACACAGCAACCGACACCCAACCCACAACCCAACTCCCCCCGTCCCAACCAACCAAAGCCTCGGCCGAAGCCCGCCTCCCCAACCACCTGAAACCGGCCGTCGACCCGCTCCACGACGCGACCTTCCACCCCTGGCCGACAGAAGACAAGATCCGCATGGGCGGGCTGGCAGCGATTCAGCGGCTGGTGGACCGGGGCATCGACCCGCGCGGGTACGACCCCGAAGAGGAGGAGCGCAAGAAGCGGGAGGAGGAGCAGGCGCGCAAGGAGGCGGAGGAGCGGGCGCGGCAGGAGCGCGAGGAGGCGGAGCGGCGGATGCGCGAGGAGCGGGAGCGCATGGCGCGCGAGCGGGAGCGGGCGAGGCAGATGGAGGGGACTGGAGCTGGTGGTGTGGGTGGTGGTGGGTTGGATCGGCGGGATAGTGTGGCTGTTGGGCGCGGGGCGGCGCAGAAGCCGAAGCAGTTTACCTTCCTCGGGGCGGATGACGATGATGATGATGAGGATGAGGACTAGGTGTCGGTGGCTGCTGCGGCGGTTTTGAGAGTGGCCAAGTAGGGTTCGAGCCCGGTCGCTGGGGATGACGCCCACTGCGAGGCAAAGCCTGCGGACTAGGGCGAGGAGCAGTCGAGGGAGTCACTCTGGCTGCTGGACGCGGCTGGGGTGACGCGGCGGAAAATGGCTAGGGGCCGATCACGGGAATGCCAAAACAGTTGGGCCTGTTGGAACGGTGAACACAAAATCTGGTTAGAGGAGTTACGGAAAGCATGCATCGGGCGGGGCGGTACGGTTTCAGGTTCGGTCATCATGGGAAACGGAGCGACGGCGCTGCTTTGCAAACAATTATACCACCCATTCGAGGTTAATAGCGAATAATAACCTGGCTTCGCACATGATTCCAGCGGAGTTGCTCAATTGACATACTGGTTCAAACTGAACAACCGGAACAGCAGGGACGGTGATACACAAAATGCCGTCACCTCATCGTTGTAACTGGAAACGTCACAAGTCTATACTGCTAAAAGCCGCTGCAGGATAACCGTTTTACTGATACAGACTCCCATCCCTTAACTTCCTTGTTGGTACATGGGAATTCTAGATCGCATCTACCATCCGCTACCGCCACGATGGAAAACTAACTTTTCAGTCTCCCTTTACCCCGGCCAAGCCCCGAATCTAATCAATCTTGATGGAGGCATAGATCTTGCGGACGAACAGCCAGCTGGCAAAGAAGCCGATGGAGCCTGTTGAATAACAGCATATGTGTTAGCACAACCGCCCTTTAGGGAGAGGGGAGCAACTAAGAGTAGAGAGAGAAACGTACCGGTCAAGATGAAAAACAAAAACGAGATGAGCAGGCTGTACCCAATGTACAGCACGCTTCCCGCAAACCCGCCCAGCGACAGCTTGCTGACCCAGTACAGAATCGCATTGAGGAAGATGTAGCCGGAGGTGGTGCCAGCAGCCAAAAAGGCGCGCCACTGCCAGTTGTAGTTCTCGGCGCACAGCAGGAAATAGACCATGAGGACGGTGACGGCGGCGCAGGTCATGATCATGAGGCCGTAGCAGAGGAAGAGGAAGCCGAACATGTAGTAGATCTTGCTGAACCAGATAGAGCTCATGATGAAGTAGAGCTCGACAAAGATGGCGCCGAAGGGGAGGAGGCCGACGAGGAGCATGCTCGGCACCGGTTTGAGGTAGGTCGTGACGGGCGGGATCTGGCGCGGGATCTGGTTGGTGCGCACGGGCGGCTCGATGGCCGGCGCGCGGAAGCCGAGCCACGAGCCCGCGCACGAGAGCGGCACGCTGATGACGAACCAGATCAGGACGATGACGAGCATGGTGGTGAAGGGCACCGCGCCCGAGGACTGCTTGGCCCACAGGAAGAGGTCGAGGAGCACGAAGGTGGAGAAGACGATGCCCGGGACGAGGAGCGGCGTCAGGATGATGCAGAGCTTCCACTTCTCACCCTGGAGCGACTTGTACATGCGGGACGAGGTGTAGCCGCCGACGAAGCCGAGGACTGTGTAGAGGAGGATCATGATGGTGCCGAGGGAGCCGCGGTTCGAGGGCGAGAGGAAACCGAGCAGGGCGAAGGCAATGGTGAAGCCGGCCATGACGAAGAGCTGGGCGCCGTTGCCGAGGAAGACGGAGAGGAGGAGCGGGTGCGACGGGGTGCGGAAGACGTCGCCGTGGACCAGCTTCCAGCCCGAGTCCTCCTGCACACCGTCCTCCATCAGCGCCGAGGTGCCCGAGAGGTCTTCAAGGTTGAGCTGGTCGAGCCTGTTGTACCGCGCGATGTCCTTCTTCAGCGCCCGGACGAGGATCGACATGACGGTCAAGACGAGGAAGACGACGATGATGGCCGAGTTGATCAGCGAGAACCAGTGGATCTTGGGGTCGAATACGTGGAGGTACTTGTCCCAGCGCGTGGCCCAGGCCGTGCTGGAGGGGATCCAATAGACGCTGTAGGTGAATTGGACCTTGGTATCGCCCGTCTCACTCAGGACAACAGCGTCTACGCCCTTCAGGGGCAAATTGCAAGTATCGGCATCAATAGGGCCCGTGTATTTCCTCGACTCGGGCTCGACGATGACGCCCACGACGCGGTACTGGCCCTGGCTCCCGGCGACCTCGTGGTATTCGATGTTGATGTTATAGTGGTTGTTGAACTGAACCTCGCCGGAGCCATCGTCCGTCTCCTGGCCGAGGAGGAAGCCGGGATTGTAGAATTCGGTTCCTGTCAATGCGTCCGGCATCACCTGCCCCGCCGGGAGGCGGTCCACAAGCCAGTTGAGCGCAACGCCTTCCTGGATCCGCTGGTTCACGAACATGGCCGATATCTTGTGGTATGTTGTCTCGCAGAGCGTCTTGCAGGTCTCGTTGTGCGCCATCTTGAGCTCGAACGGCGAGGTCTTGATCCTGTCTCCAAACAATATGCTCCCCAGGCTCGCGCCAACGTCTTGAGGCCCGTCTGGTGGGCGGCATAACTGGAAAAGCGGGTGGTAGTAGTCGTACGAGACGACCGAGTGCCCAGCGACCGGGCGGATCGCATTGACGTTGAGCGGTACCAGCTCGTCTTGCGTGTATGTGGTTGGGGCGACGCCGGGAAGATAGAAGGCGGATGCGAGCTGTGGCGCGGCGAGCAGCGACGCGATGAGCGCGCCGCCTGAAGGCGCGTGTCTCCTTAGTTGCATGATGGAGGAGTTATCTGCTGAGGAGACGGCGGTCAGGATGGGGAATGGGACATTGAGGGCCGCGGATAACGGAAACCCGTGCGGCGTGGGCAGTCAGGTAGGAGAGGGCGTGAAAATCAGGGGAAGATGGAACTGGGAATTACTTTACGTTGCTTTTCGCTTCGACCCGCCCCGAGGGATCCGCTTCACTTAAGGCCGGGCAACCCAAGGAAGGGTCATGCAATTGAGGGCAGTTGGTTAAAGAATAGTGTTACAAACGGTCGGAATGCGCAAAGCGTGGCAACGAAGGGTCAGCGTCTGCGGTGCGTGGTGGATGTCGACGTCGATGTCAGACTTCCAAGGTTGTTCGATCGAAGTCTGCATCTGCAAGCTGTCGTCTTACAAAAGTGCGCCCAAGACCCTGCCTGGGTCAAGGAACAAAGGAACAGCCTGGTGCGTGCAGCCCGAATGAGCTGGCCTGTCAGCCGTCAGCTTGTCTCTCGAAAAGGCGGGCCCACATCGAAACCAAACGTTAGACCATCTTGGCACCAGCCTTGCAACAGGGGGTAGGGGCGCCACAAAAAAGTTGGGGTGGGGCCATTGATCAAAAGAATTTCCTTCTTCGATTGCATCCGCAGCCTTGCAACGAACCTTCACCAAACATTCACTGCATACCTTACACACTTGCAGCCAACAATGGCAGTACCGGCGACTCTCCCAGCACTGCTGGATTCTCTTACCAAGTCCCTCACCTCGACGTCCGAAGTCGCGCCGAAACTCGCCAGCATCGAGCTCCCCAAGGACGGCATCTCGCTCCTCGATGTCAAGAACGAGCTGCTGCTCTCCTACCTCCAGAACCTTGTCTTCCTCATCCTCCTAAAATTACGGCAAGCGAAAAATGGCGGCGCAGAAAGCAAGGCAGACGCGCAGAGTCTCGACGACCTCGTTGTTTCCAAACTCGTTGAACTGAGGCTGTACCTCGAGAAAGGCGCACGCCCGTTGGAAGACAAACTGCGGTTCCAGATCGACAAGGTCCTCCGCGCGGCCGACGACGCCGAGCGCAATGCAAAGGCGGCTGAAGAGGCCGCCAAGGCCAATGAGAAGGGTTCTGGCTCTGAGTCGGAGTCGGGCAGCGAAAACGGAGAGTCGGACGAGGAGGATGAACAAGACGGTGTGGTGGATGGGCGCAAGATCTCAGACCTCCAACACCGCCCCAATCTCGCCGGATTCCAGCGCCCCGCTGCCGCCAAGTACGTCGGCAAGGAGACAGACGCGTCGGGTGTCTACCGCCCGCCAAAGATTGCGCCGGTGGTGATGCCAACCACCGAACGGCGCGAGAGGGTCGACCGCAGGCCGATCAAGTCCGCCACGCTCGACGAGTTCATTGCCGACGAAATGTCGACCGCGCCCATCGCCGAGCCCAGCATCGGCACCACGATTGTGAACTTTGGCCGCAAGATCAAGACTGCATCGGAGCGCCAACGCGAGGACGAGCGGCGCGAGTTCGAAGAAAAGAACTTTGTTCGTCTGCCCAAGGAGGGCAAGAAGGATCGTGCGAAACGGGCCAAGCAAGAGGGACGCAGTGGGCGGATGAACTTTGGCGGCGAGGAGTGGAGAGATCTCAGCGAGGGCGTGGACAGAATCGCCCGGTTGACCAAGGGCAAGACCTCGGGCGGCGGCACCAAGGCCTTGCTGGAGAAGAGCCGGAAGAGAGGTATCGACACCCTGGATGGGCCGCGCGGGAGCGGCGCCAACATGGGCGAGAGATACCAGAAACGTCTCAAGGTTCTGGAGGGTGGCCGCGGAACAAGAGGAAAGGGGCGGTAAAGGAACAGATCCAGAGTCCGAGCAAAATACAAATTGGTCTATACCCCCAACGTTCAGGCCTGTCCACGGCATCGCTGGCCAGCGAGATCCTGATTCTTTTACTGATGATGTTCCAGACCCTTTCTTTTCACCCTCTATACCGGGAAAAAAAAACCCGTTGGAAACTTTTGACGACCTCCTACTTCTGAAATTAGAGACTTGACCCGACATCCTCTCCGCTCGTCGCATCCGCTCCTGCTCCCAGCCCGTTGCGGATCCTGTCCTCGGCCGCCACCACCTTCTTCGGCAGCACAAACCCCAGCCCAAAAAAGACAAACAACGCCCACTTCCAGCGGAAGGGGTTGAACGCGACGCAAAACACAAACCACCAGACCAGCTCCAGATACGTGAAGAACTCAAACGGCCCCGTCGGCGCCGCCATCTTGAGCAGCCGCGTCATGTCGATCCACCGGTTCATCCAGAATGGACTCGGCCGGGTCAGCGGATCAACCAAAAACATTAACAAGATCCGCGTGTAAATCCCGATGTGCCAGTTGCCCACCGTCCCGATCGCATTCACGTACGTGCAGTTGATGCACGAGATGGACGGGTGATTCGGCGGGAACGTCTGCAGATACCAATTCGGCGGATTCGGCTTCGTCTCGGGCAGGAAATCCAGCTTGGGCCGCGCAAATCCCGTCGCCATGACCACCACATCCCCCTCAATCACCTCCTTTTTCCCAGGCCCTCCCGCGGGAACCCCCTTGGCGCGGCGGTTGATCTGCACGCCAGTCTCGGTGAACTGCTCAATGTCGCAGCGGACCCACTCGGCCTTCCCGGACCGCAGCTTGTCCATGATGTCCGAGTTGACCATGGGCGTGTCGGTGAAGATGCCCTTGTCGGCCGGGGCCAGGTCGGCCAGGTCGCGGTAGAACATGCGGCGCAGCAGCGCCTCGGGGATCCAGCTCAGGCGCGTCTCCTGGCCGAAGATGTTGAGCGCCAGCAGCACGTTCCAGACGGGGTTGCGCGGGATGATCCACTTGTCGCTGCGCGCGAGGATGTATATCTTCTTCGCGCCCTCGTCGGACGCGAATTCCAGCGCCTCGACTGCGCTGGCGCCGCCGCCGATGATGATCATGGTTTTGTCCTTGGCTGAGCAGGTGCCTGTTAGCCGGCTTGAGTGGTGGATCTCGCCTTGGAACTTGTCCATGCCCGGCAGGCGCGGGACCTTGGGCTCGCCGCAGGTGCCGATGGCGGCGATGACGCCGTCGAAGCGGCCTAGTGAGGGGTCGTTGATGATCCAGCGGCCGTTGTCGTCCTGGTAGACGCGCTCGACCTTGGTGTCGAAACACATGCGCCGGTCGAGCCCGTACCGCCGCCACAGCTCGCGCACCTGGTTGACGATCTGCTGGCGGTCGGGGTAGCCGCGCTCCCACTTGACCGAGGGGTGGAAGCGGTACATGATGGAGTGGATCTGCAGGGAGGACGTGTTGTTGACCTTGCTCCAGATGCCGCCCAGGTTGTCCTCGCTGCCGGCCTCGAAGATGGTCACGTCGAAGCCGTGGCCGATGCAGTGGGCTGCGCTAGTGACGCCGGTGATGCCCGCGCCGATGACGGCGACCCGTGGCCGGCTGAGGTGCGTGCTGGGACCCGGCGGGTTGGGCGAGAGGATCTTGTCGGCGAGCCATTGGAAGACCTGGAAGAGAAAGAGAAGGGGGTGCACGATGGGGTTGTATACCCCTGACTTGGACCCCATTTTTTGTTCTGGTTTTTAGTATTGAACGTGTTCCGACGACGTCTGCAGTTTCTAATTTCCCATTAAAAAAGGAGAGAGCATTCGATGTCTTATACGACCAGTTCACGTTGGATGTTTGACCTTCGTTTCCCTGCCAAGCCTGTGTGGGAGATGTCGGGCATGACGTCATATCATCGATCTGCCGGCATGTGAAGACGGCCGGAAGGGCTGTATCCGGCATTTTCCGAGCTCGTGTAATACATGTAGATTTAAGATAAATTACAATAGATAGCATTGGCAGTCGGTTGGGGACTCTGAAGTTTTTAATTCCGTCGGTTGGTGGAGGAGCTCAAGGAGGTGCGGCCGGTGCATCCAAGGCATGGGGAAGTTGAACTTGCTCTTAGTGTGAGTGGCATCTCCTTCCAATACCTGGTCGCCTTGACCTGAAAAGCAACAGGGGTTGTTCTGACTTTGGGTGGCTATCTGGGCATGTTCCTACACGCTTGCAGCCTGAAAAATGTAAGAACAGGGGATCAATGGTTGGAAAAAACGGAAAGGGGGGATCAATGCTTGTAACGAGGGTATCTGAAGCCCCTAGGTAGGCACCTAAACAACTGCATGTAGGCATGGCTGTAGGAAAAAGCGTATCGGCGTCTCAATGTGTCGGACCGTACCTATGGTATGGTTACGAGGTACAGGACTCCTCAAGGTACGCACATGAAGGCAAGGCAGTGGAGAAAGGCAAAGGAAGTAATACTCTCCTTAACAGATTGGTGGCACGCTGAGAACTTACCTACCCTGGGGCCACGGAGGACACAGAACGTCTGCTCGACGGATGAGTACACGTACATGCCTGGTACCTGGGTAATCGCCTAATATTATTCAGGCTTGAATTTTGAAGGGTTAAGAGTTGACGATTTACACGACAGACAGCCTCCATGAAGGTGGCATATTGCCCTCGTTGCCATGATTCAGTCCGTGAGCAGCCTGTATTTAGCCACTTGGCTCCGTTATCCATCCATGATGTCAAATCCCCCGTCCCGGGTGCGAGCCTTCTTGATTGGGTTCCCCAGACTGATGAGACACAGCCTGCTATGTGTCTCTTTTGTTGGTGGCACAAGACCCGGCCAAGCCGCGGTATTCCCCTCCGTCGTGATCTCGACTGGGATGTCTTGCGAATTGTGACCACGTCAGCTTCCCTGCCGCCTCGTGGTGTTTTGTTCTTTGCCATTGATCATCAGTCAACAAACTCCAAGTCCCAAATTCAACGCCACCTCATGCCAGGTGCATGTACCTTAGTTTTACCGCCATGGCCGAAGCTCTCGCCGTTGATTACTAGCCCGACAGCCAGCAAGCCCTCCAAAGAAGCATTGGCGATATGAACACACTGGGTATATTTAGAAGTTCCTCCTGTCTGCATCGACGAAGCCGGCAAAACAGAACAAGTATGGAAAGTCGCCCTTGCGTTTCGCCCGCATTCGCGGGTCTACAGTCGTAGCCAAGGAGTTGGCTGCCTTTCTAAAAGCGTACAAAATCGAAATTCAAGATAACGATGGTCAAACCGCACTCGACGCTGCGGCCGAGAATGGCAACCTAGAGCTTATGAGGTTCCTGTCTCGCAACTCGACTCGGGAAGCAGGGAAGGCTTTGTGGCTGGCGGCTCAGAACGGACATGTAGACGCCATGTTGTTCCTCCTTGGTAACGGGCACGACTGTCTCGCAAATGGGGCTTTGTTCTAGGCTTCCAAGCACGGGCATCACGGCATTGCCGCCTCTCTCCCCTGCCTCTGCCGAAGTGTTGATCCCGCTGCGTTCCGACACCCGGAGAACATGAAAGCGCTGCACTGGGCCTCGCTTGCCCGTCAACTAAGAATTACCAAGCTGCTGGTCGGAGAGTCGGCCGATTCAACGTCCCTCGACGACGGCGGCCGCTCGCCACTCGGCCTGGCCTCGACGGCCGGGCACGCCGAAATCGTCACGTTCGTCGTGCGGCGGAGGGCGCATATTGGTCTCACATCGACAACTCCGGCAGCACTGCGGTTGACCTGGCCGTCGGAAACGGACGCACCGAGGTGCTGGTGTACTTGCTCGAGCAGGGTGCGCGCTCGAATTTCTGCCGCTTCAAAGGCCGCACCATCACAACAGAGGATGGCCATACTGAGAAGAACAATGTCGGTTCTCCCCTCGACACAAAACCCCTCCAGATATTGTGCAAGCTGGGATTTGAGGCCACCGTCGTTGCACTTTTGCGATTCGTCCAGCCCGAGGACAAGGAAAATCCAGGGCGCACACCACTGCCCTTAGCATGCGAGGGCGGACACGAAGGCATCCTCAGGCTTCTCCTGGCCACGGGCAGCGTGTGGGTCAACCGGGAGGACGAGAACGGCCGCACTCCCCTGTCGTTTGCGGGCCAGCAAGCCTACGCCAGCGTTACCAGGCTCCTGCTCTCCCAGACGAGTATCACTTTGGAAAGAAGGGACCGTGACAGCCGAACCCCAATGTCCTACGCTGTAGAGGCCGGTGCCGAGCAAGTAACGCTTCTCTTGCTTCAGAGACTTCCCGTGCCTGCTGTGTCGAATGCGGACAACAAAGGGAAGACACCAACTGATTAAGTTGGTGTCTTCCATCTCTTCACGCGTACTTGTACTTTCTGGTCCGCGAGGACGGTGACACTCGGTTAGCGTACAAGAGGCGTTTGGTCTCGCCGTGATTCGTTCAATGCAAACTCGGACGCTCCATCTATGGCTTCCAGCGTTGTAAGTTGGACACCACTGAGGTAAGGCAACTTACATGGAATTGATGGTACGTTCACACTTCGGGGCTCGAAATCAGGGAGCATGGGCCTGGAAATTGGAGTTCAGCCAGGGCATTAACCACGTGCTTTCTTCCCTTGGACGGGAATGCCTGCCCGGAGCAATGTCCGGTTTCAGCGGGCCCTCCCGCACCCTCCTCCGTTCAAGTTCGATGGGGTTGCATCGAACGGCAATGATGCCAGCCAATCGACGAGGGTTTCGGACACACGCGTCTTCCACATCCCACCGGTTCGCACGGTTCCCCATCCCACATCTCATGCCCAGAAGTCTCGGCGCGGGCATCTCGGTGAACTTCATGGGAAAGACGTCGATGTTCGTCTTGGTGGATAATGTTGGTGTCAGTCTTGGAACTCTTAGCGGCGACGAGGAAGAGGATGGTTCTGTTCCTCATGTTGGGTCTGACCGTCAAACAGGCAACTTAACCAGGACACAGGACTTGGGATAATTCAAAAACGTCACCTCTTCCGACCATGGCTGCCGTTCCATCTGACACAAATGTCCTTGGGCTGGGTCATCACACTCATTCCGGACCAGAGCATTCCCGTGTTATTGGCCCCTTGATTCACTCGTTCCAGCCACCACCATGGGCTTTTCACGACGCTTCGCGGGGGCAGCACTGCTGGCCTCCTGGCTGCCCGCCCACGTCTTCGCCACTGACGTCGAACTCCCAGTCTCTGCATCGACCGCCGAGATAGAGTCCGACTGGACATCTGTCTACTACGGCAAGACGCCCCTCCTCCTAGGCAACGATGGCAGCGCAGCGACTGGCGGGTGGCTCGCCTGGGACCTCGACTCCGGCTCGCCCCTGGCCCATGTTCACGCCGAGACTCCAGGACGGAGAACCAAGCTTGTGACCGCCATTCACGGGCGAGACAACAAGAAGGGCACGCGAGCCGGCTTGGTGGTCAGCATTTCACAACCGGATTCGGTCCTTCGCGGATGGGAGCTGCCCGACGTCAAGGAGGTCAAGTCGGCCCGGACTACGGTTCTTGGAGACTGGTCGGCGCTGTGCTCCTGGAAGAGCCCGAGCGGCAGTGACTATGTCTACCTCTTCGGGAAGAAGGAGGCCAAGGTGTTTCTCGTTCGCAAGGGCGATCGTCAGCAGCAAGATTACAAGGACGCCAGCTTCGTCGAGGTTGGTATTCCCCGAAAAGAACTTTTCCGGCCCGCAAGCGTGATGGTTCACCTTGCTAACACCAAGTCATAATAGATCCAAAGCTTTCCACTCCCAATCGAGGCTTCGGGCTGCGCCACTGCATCTCCGCTGAGCAAGATGTTCGTGTCGGCCGATGACCAAAAGGATGTCTACGCCTTTGACTTGGTCGAATCCACCACAGTCCCGAGCCTTGCTAAAATTGGCGAGGCCGCCGACGGCGTGACCGGCGTGGCAGTCTACGTTTCTGGCACTGCTCGCGCTGACTACTACCTTCTTGTCGCCATGGCGGACACTGTGGCTGTCTACGCCCCGCCGTTCAACCTCCTCGGCAACCTCAAGCTCGTTGGCCATGAAGACATCGAGATTCAGGGGCTCAATGTCTACCAGGGCGTTACCTCCAAGTACCCCGGCGGCGTGCTGACGTATGCCATTGAGTCCAAGGACCTCACCGGCTTCGGCATCAGCTCTCTTGATGGTGCTCTTCAAGACCTGGGCGTGAAAGTCAACACAGCGTACGACCCAGCCGTTGGATGCAGCAAGCCGTCCCCCATTTGCAGCGCGTGCTCGGACAACGGCTACTGCACCAAGAATGGCAAAGCTATCGAGTGCTCCTGCTTTGCTGGCTTTCAAGGCAAGACTTGCAAGACCAACACCTGCGAGTACAACTGCTCTGGGCATGGCAAATGCGTTGGACCTAACCAGTGCAAGTGCGATGAGGGTTGGGGCGGCCTGCACTGCTCGTTTGTTGTCGTCCAGCCCGTGGCGGAGACAGACGCCAACGGCGCCGACGGAGACGACCCGGCCATCTGGATCTCGCCGAAAGACCGCGGCGAGTCTCGCATCATCACCACAACCAAGTCGGAGCAAGGCGCCGGCTTGGGCGTCTTTGACCTCTCTGGCAAGCTCTTCCAGACCATCCCCGCCGCGGAGCCCAACAACGTGGACGTGATCTACAACTTCCAAGCCGGCCCTCGGAAGGTCGACCTGACCTTTGCCGCTTGCCGCGGGGACAACACGCTCTGGTAAGCCCACCCCTCCACGTCGTTCCAAGAAACCCCTTGCACGTCCTAACCAACCCTCTCATCACACAACAGCCTCACCGAAATCACCCCCAACGGCACTTTGGTCCCTATCACAGGCGGCATCCAACCCACCCCCCCAAAATACAAAGTTTACGGCTCCTGCACCTACCACTCCCCCACCACCCACAAACAATACCTCTTCATCAACTCCAAAACCGCCCAATACCTCCAATACGAACTGACCTCCACCCCCAACGGCACCCTCACCACCACCCTCATCCGGTCCTTCACCGCCGGCTCAGGCGGTCAAGTCGAGGGGTGCGTAGCGGACGAGCAGAACGGGTGGCTCTTCGTGGGCGAGGAGCCGCATGCCCTATGGCGGTACGACGCCGAGCCAACCGACCCAACCCCAACGGGCGTTGCGATTGCGACTGTTGGCGACGGCCACCTGCGCGCCGACGTCGAGGGCGTCACGCTCGTGTATGGCAAGACGAAGGATGACGGGTTTGTTATCGTTTCGAATCAGGGGGTTAGTGCGTATAATGTGTATCAGCGGAAGGCGCCGCATGAGTTTGTGTTGAGTTTTACGATTGGGGAGGGGGAGGGGGTGGATGCGGTGAGTAATACAGATGGGATCGCGGCTGTGGGGGCTGGGTTGGGGGAGAGGTTTCCGAGGGGGTTGGTTGTTGTGCATGATGACTCGAATGAGTTGCCTGGTGGGAGGGGGACGAGTGAGGGGGCGAGCTTTAAGTTGGTGCCACTGGATAAGGTGCTGGGGGCTGAGGTGGTGAGGGATTTGGGGTTGTTGGACCAGGTGGATAGTGAGTGGGATCCGAGGGCGTGAGGGGGTGGTGATGGGGATCGATTCGGGGGTGTTGGGTGGAAACTGGAAGAGCTCAAGGTTCATATACACGTTTTCTAAACGACAATAATTACAAAGCCTGAATGGAACCCTCCATGTCCTGTCTGCCCGGCCTCCACCACAGTCCCCAACTCAAATACACGCGTCCTCATAGCCGCGCTGTCCCTCATACGCAGTACGGAAGACCGTTGATGAGCTCGCATTTGTTGGTACAGATTGCCGTAAGATAGAGATAATAATTGTTGCAGACGTAGATGGCCGGCTTTCCGTTGCTGTCCCCGCACCGGTACTCTCCTGCGGTTCGGAAGAGATAATGTCAGCGATAGAATCCATTTGATCGGGACACACTCATGACAGCCATCGTCATCCCTGGGGGGATGGAACACTTGCCGTGAGTGCAATACGGGTACACTGTGACCTGTGCAGCGCCCAAGGCGGCGAGGGAGAGGATGGTAGCGAGGCTGGTGAACTGCATCTTGTCTGCGCGAATGGAGGCTGGTTAAGGACAGTTGTGCCGTGATGTGTTGTTTAAGATGATGTGCGAAGGGCGGCTTCTCAGTGCTATTTTATACAGTGAGGATGGCTGACTGTGCTAACCTCAACGGGGTACCAAGGACTTGCCAAGGTCTCTACCATATGTGGTAAGACAAAAGGATTGTTGAATGCTACTTCAGAACCCCCCACCTCTCATCGCTACCATATAAACAAACCAATTATGATCAACCAACTATAATTGCAGGGGACTTGAGATATTTGGTTCCTCTTTGTCTCCAGCTGCGATGTTGCCTGCTTTGCCGTACCTTGCCTTGTAAGTGAGTCTTTAAACTCCCTCCCCTCATACCCAAACACATGGTATGAATAATGGTTGTCTTGCACAAGCTCGAGTCCACTCACACCGCCACACTGTCTCCGTAAGAACTTCTTCTGAGCCGAAGCCTATCTACACACCGCTGTTTTCTTGGGGTCAGCCCTGAGTTGCCATCCAAACTCAATGCTGGTGGATCGGCATCTTCGTTTACATGTAGCGTACGGCACAGCTTCAGCCTAGCTTCCTGCAGGGAGGAGGCGTATCCGCGTCGATCAACACTCTGTTTGGGATCTCTCATCTCATGATATTACGTTATGGAATATTCAAGTCCCAAAGCTATCTGGTAACCACAAACCAGTGTGCAACTTATTCTCGCAATGGCCGGTGAAGCAGACGGAGACCTATCCGTTCCTGTCAACTTGTACCACTGGTGTCCACCACACATCCGTACAATCGGTTTCACCTCGCTGGGCACATTCCTTGTTGGAGATGAATTTGACCTCTCCGATACACTTTCTGAACTTCTCATGTGTGGCACCGGCGAAAGTCCCAACGGGATGACTCTTCTACTTCCCTAGTCAACAGAGCTGTAATCACTGGCACACACCCATTGTGACCTTCGCTGTCTTTGCTGGTTCATGTGGACTCTCCATACGGCATCTTTGCCATTCCCAGAACCACTCCGATCTCGACGTGTCCTCGGAAGGCAAGCATGAGGAATCGAGCTATGAGGAGATGACAATGCAAGGGACACCTTCAATTAAGAGGGAAATGTACATGGATTCTTGTGTGATTCTAGGCAGTGAACAGTCTCCTCAGCATAACACCCAACACACACTTCACTCCTTAAGCCGCAGTATCCCGCAATGACTTGTTCCTCAAAATCAATTTCATCTTCCCCTCCCCAAACGGCATGGCGAGGCTCCTTCATATGCAGTACGGAAGACCGTTGATATACTCGCAACTGCGGGCACAGGTCGCCGTAAGGAACTTCTGCCCATTGTTGCAGATGTAGATGGCCGGGCGTCCGTTGTTGGTTGAGCACTCGTACTGTCCTGTTTGTCGGAAAGTGTTAGCGATCATGGTCAATCCTGGAGGGATGGAATATTACTTGCCGTTCTGGCAGGTCCGCGCCGTTGTGAACTGTGCAGCGCCAAAGGCGGCAAAGGAGAGGACGGCGGCGAGGCTGGTGAACTGCATTGTGTCTGAGCGGATGGAGACCGGTTGAGTACAGTTGTGTATGCTGTGGTGTGTTTGTTGTTTGAGATGATGTACGAAGGGCGGATTCCCAGTGTCATTTTATACACCGAGGACAGGAGGTAGACTGTGCTGCCTGGCAGAAATGGGACCGGGATTCAAGGGACTTCATGTTGTCATTGTCGCTCATCCAGAGCGGCACGGTAATATGCAGTAAGACAAAGGATTGTTGACTCCTACGTTCAGAACCCACATCACCCCACTAACACGGTAGTAAAGGAACCAATCCTGATCAACTGACCAGGTATAATTGCAGGGGACTGAGAAGTTCAGGTCCGGTTTGCCCAGCTTGCAATGCTTGCATTTCTTGCGTTCGGGTACTGTACCTTGCCTCATCAGTCATTGAACTGGCTATGCTCCCCTTTATACCCAGACAATTGTATGAACAATCACATGTATCATCTTGTGGTAAAACTTAAGTCTACTTTCAACCTATTACATCGCCTCCGTCTGTTAATACACCGCCATTTTCTTGGGGTCAGGTCTTGGGTGTCATCCAAACTCAACGATGCTGGTGGCTCAGCCTCTACGGTTAGGACTTCGCCCCCATTTCCTGTAAGGAGGCGGCGTAGCGAGTATCACCACTGCATTGTGGGTCATATGCCTATGTGGATTCACTTGCTGGAGTCTCTAATAATATCCAGGACCTATTAATTACGTTAATTATAGAATACCCAACTCCCAAAGCCATCTGGTAAATACAAACCCGTATGCGACACAGGAATCCTTACAACAGCGAGACAATGTCATCCATCAAACTGTACCTCCTCGAACATTCCCGGCATGTCCATACGCTGGGGCAGGGGTGGCTTTCCGAGGCGCGACAAGGCGGTTCTCCCAGTGCACCAGATAGTCAAAAAGCATCGGGTAGTCTCCGCGGTACCGGTCGGCCATGTCCGAGCTGTCCAGCTTCAGGAGCTTGTCAAGGCCTTCAGGTTCTGGACAAGCTTCTCGAGCTTTCCGAGAAGGACGGCGGCAAGAAAAACCTCCGCACCATGGAGATCCGGCTCAACGTCGCCATCATGTGGTACCTGATGGGTGACTCTGTCAACGCCGAGTAATTTGTTGCTTCTTAATTCTTCCTTTATTGCCCCCCTGGGAGGAAAGGAACGGGCCCTGCAGTCAGGGATTATTAACGCTTGGGGACTTTTATTTAGGTAACAACTGCGCGGCGTTATCGACGCGGGCGAGGAGCTCGAAGGGTGGCCACGCGAAAACACGGTCCCGGCCCGGTACTACCGCTACCAGGCCCTGAGGCTCATTGCCAAAGCTAACAACTCCAGTGATACCGAAGCAGTGGCGCTGGAGAAGAGTTCTCTCCAAGGGCTTGGGATTTGCTGTTCTCATTCCCCTGCTGAAAGAGTATGTGGGCGTAGTCGACCTGGAAGACGCGTGCCATGGCCGTGCCGGAAGCCGCCCGGTCGACAAGCTCGTACGCCTTCTTGGCGTACTCGACCGCCTCGGCGCCCTTGTTCTCCCGCAGGAGGACGTAGGCCATCTGGTTGTAAAACTTGGAATACTCGTAGGGGAGCGTCTCGTCGTCTTCGGGACCCAACAGCTGGTACTGCGCGAAGCACTCGAGCAGGTTTTCCCTGACGCCTTCGAAGTCGTTGTTCTGCTGCTGGCTGCACACGAGATTGGTTTAGCTGTTGTACAGGCGGCTTTTGTTGTCCTGGGTGAGCTGGTCCGGCGGGATCGCCTGGAAGTAGCGCCGCTTGAAGTCGAGGCATTTCTGGCGAGTCTGCAGTCCCTCTTACTGAGCGCCATGTTGTCGGTGCAGAGACCAAAGATAGGCATAAAGGTCTTCTGCAGACTTACGAGTTCCTTCATGATGCTCTCAATGGACTCGGCGAGAATGCAAGTGCACTGTTGGTCCGTCCCTGTTGGCCAGAAACTGCAGAAAGAAATTATAACACTTTCACTTTCCGTCTTCTACCGCTTTCCACGAGTCTTGGGTATCGCCCATAATTCTGGTCTGCGGGAGACAAAGAAAACCAAAAAGACGGCCGGTCGCCAGCCTCTAGGCTGTCTTCGAAGCTTGGTTTGCATCAGTTGCACCTGGCGACTACGCATTTGTTTCCCTCGGAAACCTCTGTTCGCGGCAGCCCTCCTTGCCGTCGCCGTCACCATTCTGTCGTCGCACATCCCCGGCCGCGTGCGCCCGCTCTTCCACCCCAAACCCAAAGTTAACGGTAAGCGGCTGCCAAATCTCTTTTCATCGTCCCTGCCACCGAACCAGTGTGTTGGTAATAAACAGCAGCTCGCTAATTCACTGCCTCGCTCCTCCCCGAGTCAGAAGTGTTGCCGCCAACTATGGCAGCAGACCTTCCTTCCCGCCTGGACCGGCTTCGGCCCACCATCGAGAAACTCATGAAGATTGGGGGCACGCCCGGCCTGAGCCTCAGCGTCATGACTGGCGGCGTCCCGGTCTACCAAGCCGACTTTGGCCATTGCGACGTCGAAGACAACCTGCCCGTCACCGTCGACACCGTCTTCCCCGTCTGCTCCCTTACCAAGGCTGTCACCGCTGCGGCTGTGGGTATCTTGGTCGAGGAGAACAAGCTGACGTGGGACACCATGGTCAAGGACGTGCTCCCGACCTTCAACTCCAGCGACGAGACGCTGCAGAACTGCCTCACCGTGACGGACCTCCTCTCCCACCGGTCGGGCATGTCCTGGGCCGACAATCTCGTCATCGGCACCGAGAACAACGTCCTTATCCCGAGTAGGGACGGCATCCAGTACATCAACACGCAGACCCGTCTGCTCCCGTTCCGCGCGCAGTTCTCGTACAACAACCTCCCATACGACCTGGCAGGTAACGTCATCGAGGAGCTGAGCGGGCAGTCCTGTTTCGAATTCCTCCAGACTCGCATCCTAGACCCTCTCGGCCTGGAAAGGACCTTCTTCAAGCCCCCTCCGTCAGGCACTGCCGACGTCAACCGGTGCTACAATGCCCTCGACGACGCAACAACGGCGCCGATTCCCTGCCCCAAAACCGGGAATGATCGGTTTGCTGGTCCGGGTGGAGACATGTGGTCCTCGTCCAGCGACTTGCTGACAGTTCGCCACCGGGGCGACATCCACCCCGGACTGTCCCTTCAAGCAGGTGGCCTTCCTCACCTCTGCCAAGATCCCGATGGACCAGCCGTCGAGGAACGAGCTGTCATACGCCTGAGGCTGGGGAAGGGCCCAGCTGCCCAACAGGCTGGGACAGATCGGCATCACCCCGGACTGCTGCCCGGCGGCATGCCCGTCATCGGCAAGGGCGCTCCCTCGCAGCTCGTCCTCTTCCACCAGGGCAGCGTGCCCGGCGCTTCGGCCATTTTCATGCTCCTCCCCGTCAGCGACACCGTCATCCTCGCCCTATCCAACTCCTTGGCCCTGAACGACGTCCCAGACTGGGTCGGCCAGCTGGTGCTGCAGGAGGTGCTCACGTCTCCGCACAGGAGAAGGTCGACTTTGTTAAGCTCGCTGGCGAGGCCGTCGCCGAGAACCTGAAGTGGTATCCCGCCCTCGTCAAGGAACTGGCAGAGGAGCAGAAGAAGGGAACATCGCCCAGAGACCTCCAGGAGTACGTCGGGACGCACTGGGCCAGCAACCACATCTTCAAGGCTGTGGTCACCCTGGAGACTGGGAAGCTATACTAGGCACTACAGGGGCTCGATTCGGAAAAGTACGAGCTTGATCATTACGAGGATGATAGTTTTACTTGGCTGCTCCCGAAAAATGAGCTGTCTCGGCGCGGCCGCTGGGTAGGATCGGACCAGGGGCCGGCCTTTTTGAAGGCCAGCTTCAAAGCCAGTGCCGGGGGCCCTATCGACACCCTGTACTGGGCCCAAGACACGGGTGTCCCGCCTCTGGAGCTGAGACGGGGAGAGTAACGGTTTGGGTAGCGTGAGATATGGACGGGGTGATTTTGGCTGCCGGCGTCCTCACGAGGCTTTTCCAGAATTAGCAATGCGGAGGGGTGACGTGGGAGAATTAGCAGCAGTGCGAGCCTCCACCCTAACAGAATGATTACATACCTACCTTACCTTACCTTCCCCCCCCCTCTCGCTCTGCCACCACGTGCCCCCTTCAGTTAGTTGCTGGCACTAATTAGGTACCCAATAAACGTGTTGACGTGGCCGTGCTCCCAATAGACTTGAAACCAGCATTGCCGCGCGGGCCCCCTCGTGCTCACAGCCATGATCAATCCCGCGACCGTTAGGCTGAGATATCGACTCCAAGGTGGAGACGGAGACCGCTAAGAATGTGTGAATCTCGGTCCTTCACACCATTGGTGGCAACTGGCAAGGCAACCGGCTCGACACGAGAGCGAAGGGCGTGGTCCTTCTTCGCGAGCCGGGCGGGGTTGATACCTGCGGCCTCGGGCTGATACTGCACAGCTACCAGCCGCAGTGGTGGCATCATTCAAAGACGTGCATGCAGCCCGAAATGATGGTGACATGGGAGGCAAATGGACGAATACCCGGCCGCCGTGAGGTGCTTTCCCATGACCTCGTCCGCTTGAAGCCAAGGAGCCGGGCGGCTTGATGTTCGTTGTTGTTGATCGAGTCGTGCTGATGGGGTTGTGGGGGTTGAGACCTTGAGATTGAGGACACGTTATTGTCTCTGTTTATAAAGCTGCGCCCCCTTTCCTCCGAGCGAGTCCAAAAGAAGGCTGATTCACAAACAACAAAACCCACCAAACGGCCGGAGCTGAGCCTGACCCACCGTGAACAAACATCTACCCAGTCTATCGACCAACCAAAGTCATCGCCATGGACGCAGCTCCGCCCTCTCCTCAGACGCGCCCGGTCCAGAAGACCAAGCGACTCGCCCTGCTCGCCCTCGCCGGCTCCGTCTGGCGTGCTCGGGATGCTGGTCCCCTTCTACCCCCTCGGGAACCTCGCTCAGATGATCCAGCGGTGGCGGAGCGAGGGGACGTTGGACTTCAACACCCAACTCGGCTGGGCGAAGCAACTAACCGCAGTCCTCGCCTGGATCACGACAAGTCCGGCACGGTACTATTCGGAGATCAAGCCAGAAAACGTCATCTGTACGAGCCCAGACACGATTGCGCTCATTGACATGGAACAGTCGGGAAATTGGCAGACTTTGTCTGCGCCCGAGATCGACCAGGTCGAGAATCTCGGTCGCCTGGTACGGTCCCCGCATGTTCCAGAGCACGAGAAGGCCAAATACCGTTCCAAGCTCGACGAGCACATTCCCATGTCGGCGCGCGCAGACACCAGCCCGGTCTAATTACTCCAACCCGAAGATGGGGCACTTCGACGTCTGGAACTCCATATCGCCCAGCAGACAAGAGGCCCCCATGGTGTACTCTCTAGGAAACGTGCTCTGGTGAATCTTAGAGGGCTGGAACCACACAATCAACAACATCAGCGAAGAGTACACCTCCGAGTGCGAGTGGGAGTTCCCCGAGTTCCGCGACTCGCCTCGGGAGATTCGGGATATCATCTCGGCGTGCACTCGGGGCGCGCCAGAGTAAACAGACAGTACGATGAATCTCATGCTCCGTGTGGACACGCACTTGTTCCCCAGAGGCCGCACGGGGCGGAATGGAGAAGCTGCAGCGACGGCGGCTGAGACTCTCCAGTGCTCACGAGCACTGTGGACCGAGCGACTGGAGGCCATGGACTTGTACTTGAAAGCAAAGCTCCGCTGGGAGCGGCTCTGTCCTCGAGAGGGCGACGACGTCCTCCTTGGATTCCCGTTGCTGCCGACTCTGCAAGCCGTTCTCGAAGGATTCAGAGGCATGGAGGCGTAAAGAGGTTCTTGATTGTACCGCGGTCAAATAGATATCTTGTTTCGCGTAGGGGGGTCGAAGGACACGACGCACATGTGAGCAAACACGCAGCCTCTTCGAGGAGCGTCCCTGAATAGCTACTGGGAATTACCAGGTAGTAATTCTTTTGGGTGTCCAGCGGGCCAAATGTCTTGGCTGCCGAGATTGCTTTGCAGCCCCAAAAGTTTTCCCCCAAAAGTTTCAGCGCAATTTTTGTTTTCCAGACAGGTTTGGGCTTGAATTGAATTACGGAATACTCCGTAGCATCCTTCTCATCGCCACATTACTCCTTTAAGGCAATCTACCAAGAAGCATCTCCGTCACTCACGCCAGCAGCATGCGCAACCGCAGGCCTTCGAAGTGGGCCGACCCCCTACCGCCAAAGGCTTCGCGCGTTGAGAAGCCTCCTTGCGCCCAAAGAGAGAGGCGCAGTCCCCCGTCATGGTACTCTCGAGTTTTCGCATTCAGTTTCGATGGCCGCAGAGAAGTGGAGCCCGAGGATTTTGATGAGGATCTCTCAGAGCTGCATGAGGACAAGCTGAATGAGGACTCGGAGGACTGGGACGACGAGGAGCTCTCAGGGCTGGATGAGGAAGAGGAGGGCGAGAAGGGCGAGGAGGGCGAGGAGGGCGAGGAGGGCGAGGAGGGCGAGGGGGCCGAGGGGGCCGAGGAGGACGAGGAGGGCGAGGATCTCTTAGAACCGAACGAGGAAGAGGAGGACGAGGAGGGCTCTGAGAGATCGTACGACGGATCGGACGCCAATTATTACTACGAGCTAAAAGACGAGCGTGTGCAAAGGAAGCGATGGAAGTTGTTGCTGAGGAGGGAGAAAGAACAACATCAAGATATGGAGAGGACCAACGAAGATGAGGTTCGCGCCGCGTACAAATCTCTCAGCGGGGCCAGGAAGGCAGGCAAGACGATCCCTATCCCCTCTCTCGCTTGTCAAAGTTTCACGCTGTTCTGCAGCGACCACGTCGATCACTGCTATTATTCCGATCTCTACCCGACGAAGAGAGTCGACTTTTGGCACCTGAAGGACGAATTCGACGTGGAACCGAGGCTCGCCAGCGAACCTGGCGTGTTATGCGGCGATGTGTATCTCGATGCGGATTCAAGATACAACTTTGGACCGTTTTGCCCTCCGAAACGTGCGCGCCGGAAAGCGGTCCAGGTGAAAAGCGTCGATGGGAAATACGAACTGTCGTTCAAGTTCCTCGGCAACGGCTACCTGACGCTGAGCGTGCCTCGGGAAATGGTATTCATGGGCCGCCATCGTGTAACCCCACCCACTGCTCCGGAAGTGTTCAACTTCGTCGGCATCTTGCGCAACCGGGAGACGGGGGAGGCGGAACGACAGGGCATGCCAGTCGCGGCGGACAACGAACCACTGCTGACAACCTCGAGCTCGGGTATTTCTCGCCTTTTCCACGCCTATAGCGTTGCAGCCGTGGCTAACTGACGACTTAGATAATACTGACTCACCGGACGACGATTCGAACATGGAACAATCGTTGGACGATCAACTTGCTTCGAGTCGCAGTAACGCAGGACCGAAGAAGAGGAAAGTGTCGAGCTCTCCCGAGTCCGTCGGAAGAAGCAAGAGGCCCGCGGCAGGAAAAAGGAGGCATGGCGAGGTGTATTCTGTATAATCAATATACGGAGACGAGCATGTGTAGCTTGAAAGGTAGAATAATACCTCCTACTAAGGACCTACCTTGCACGCCCCGGGGAACCGTCCTTTTATATTTCATCAGACATACTAGATGGCTTGGGCCTGTGGAAGTATCGAGCTGTTGCCTTCATTGCTATGCATGGGCTCGCTGGTCTCACTGGTGACATTGAAAGTTGGCGAGGTCTGACCATACCCAATTAGGTTCGTTCCATGGAGGCGCAGCAAACTGTCCTCACTGCCCACCGCCAACGCTTCCACCATCCACTCTGCAGTCCGCCACAGCATCCAACTCATTATGGGCCAGACGATCAGCACAGCAGTGGGTTACAACCCACCCACACTCGGGCTCTTCAACCACGCCTACTTTGGAACCAGCAAGCGCGAGACGTGGGTTCTGTTCCCCCGCCTCCCCGCCGAGCTGCGGTTGCACGTCTGGCTGCTCTTCCTGCGAGAGCACCGCATGATTGAAGTGCACATTCGTGACGAGGAGCAGAACCATGACCCAGACGGGCCAGCCCAGCCCATGCCCTACACACAGCGCAACCATCTCGGCAGGGTCGTCAGCGGCCGCGACTACAGGGCCACCATCCACGCCGGCGGCTACGCCGCGTCGCTCAGCCCGCTGCTTTGGGTCAACCAAGAGGCGAGGCAGGCCGCGCTCTCCTTCTACCGAGTCCGCTTCCCCCTCCCCCACCAGTGTGACCAGACGGACGGACGGTATTACGGGAACTGGGACGGGGATCAAGTACCCCTGCTCTACCTCAACCCCGATTACGACGTCCTCTTTGTGAATCCAGTTGTGAATCCAGGGGATCCTCCGCGACGCATTGACCTGCTGCCCGACTTGCTGCACGACGTCCGATCCTACGACCCCAAAGATGAAGGGTACGTATGTTTCATGGTTGCACGCTTTCTGCTTATAACACGACTTACTTACGAAACACGGAACAGGATCGCTCATCTGGCTCTCACATCCACCTCATTACGGGACTGGATGCGCCGGCCCACACCGGTTATCTCGCTCAATCCTGCGCGCCTCCACCCGGTAGCGGCCGAGTCGTTCGCCGACATTATCCGCTGCCGGCTGCGCTCTCTCCTCAGTGTTGCGCGCTTCCCGTACGGTTACGTATTCGTGCCGGATAGCTCAGCAACCGCCCTGTCCGACACAACAGTCCCCTTCACGCGGCACGGCCCCCCGGTCGGTGCGTTCCGCTGGTTCGACGCGGATCCGCGGCTGGGCGTCGAGCTCGATATCGCCAACATGCACTTCTTCCTGAATCCGCGAGAGAACGCCCAAGCCTGGCGGCAGACGGAGGAGGCGTTTGGAATCCCCTGGCGGGCCCGGCATGACCCTTTCCGCTTCTATATCTGTGGCGCGCTGGACTTCCCGTACCGGCTCCGCGCCTTCAACAACCGCAAGGGCTGGCAGGTGGAGGCGGCCGCGGACTTGCGCGATTGCCGACTGAACGGCCGGGTCCTGGGGCGCATGGCCCCGTCTGTCGAGGGAACACCCGGCGGCGCGCCCAGCCTGGCCATGGGCCTGTGGCTCTTCCCTCCCGAAGCCTTTGAAACGGACAGGACCCGGAATTGTGTGTACAGGTTTAACCTTTCGGAGGCCCGACCAGGGCTCATTCTCTTTGACGTGCCGCCGTTGTACCTACCGGACGACCGAAAGAGATGGTGGTAGTGGATATAATCAGCAAAGGATCCTGGATCATCATCCTACAGCGTGCCATCAGCGGTAACATTGAACTGGGGATGGACGGTTGACGGCCACTTTCTGTCAGACAGGCCAGCTTTATGATACCTTTTCAAGTCATGACAATTAAAATACGGACTCGCTATTCAGTATCTGAGCGACCATTACACCCTGGCGCGCGTACCTCCAGCTTACCCGCCCATGGGGTTGAGCCGGGTGGGCTCGGGCGGAGTTGAGCAAGTCCTAGACGCCGACGCAGACGTAGTATCCCAACCACAAGAGTTCACAAGAACCTCCCACCCTCCCATTCCAGCGGTAAAAGTCCTCCCCGTCGAGCCCATACCGATCGATGATGACACTGCACGTATCCCCGCTGACAATCTCGTGCCACTTGGTGCAGCCACAGATGGGCCCGGGCTGGGTTGGCGTCGGCGCGGTGGGGTTGCACGTCTCGGTCGCCGTCGGGGAGACGGTTGGAGTGGCGGGCGTCTTTGGATCTTCGACGCAGTAGTACCACCCGGCGATGAGACCGCCGCAGTCTGTTCCGACGGCCGGGTTCCAGGCGAGGAAGTCGGCAAAGGTGAAGGTTCCGTATGCCGCGGCGATGCTGACGCAGACGTCTCCACGCACGGCGCGGTAGAACTTGGTGCATGTCTCGACCAGTCCTGGCTGCGTCAGGCTCGGCTTGGGGCTCGCCGTGCTGCTCAGCACCGCCGTGGCTGTGGCCGGGGTTGGCGAAGGGATGCCCCAGTTTACCTCGACGCAGTACGAGTTGCCAATCTTGATGCCGCTGCAGTCGGGCTTGACGCTGGGATTCTGGACGGAAATGGATTGGTTAGATATACCGGATCCCAGCAAACAATGAGGAGCATATGTACCCACCCAGTTCACAAAGTCAGCGTGCGAGACGCCCCAAAACTCCTCTAGATGGGCGCAATTGTCCGAAGAACCATGAACCGTGCCAAAGAAGGTGCAGTCAGGGGCTGTGTCGGGCTCAACTGGGCCTTGCCGGTTCAAATTGTTTTCGTCGCCTTGACGTCGGACTCTTCGGTTCCCATCACGAGATGCCGCGGCGGTTGCTATCAACAGCCCGTGAAGGAGAGGAGACCAAAGATGCATGATGAAACGAAGGATTGATGTCGGCAGAGGGGATATGAGTTGTCTGAAGTGGGGTGGGCTTTTGCCTTGAAGCATACAGTGCAGCCAACGCGCCGAGAGCTGAAAAGACGTTCGGCCGTATCCTCCTTAAGTAGTGCTTGTATGTTCGGGCAAGACTCATCGTCTCCGTCCGACATGATGACGCCGAGAAGCAGAGATTGCCCAAGACAATTCCTCCTTGGCTGTGCCGCAGCTGCCGCTGCACCGATCTTTTGCTCCAGCCTACAAGCGGGCACCGGCCGAGGAGAGGGTGCCAACACGACGCACCTTGCCTCGAAAAATAAATTAAAGCACTTAATATTAGCCTGAGGACAAGCTGTACCTGGGTCCTTGAGCTCATATCAACATGAACTGAACCAATCACTGGACTGTCCTGTTCTAATTAACAGATGGGTAAGCCTATGATTTGTGAGATCCGGGAAAGGGTTTAATTAATGAGGACCATGAATCGGGATGATGCTCACCCTGAAAATGAGAACAGGCTTCCCAGACCCGGTGTCTTGATATCGCAGCTTACTCGGGCGGAGAGGAGTTGTGGTTCAAGAGTATGGGGCCGTAATAAGACCACAATTCGACAAAAGACTAATCAGTGATGGGGAATTCTCAATAATAATGTATTATAGATTTCCAACCGTAACCGCTTCAAAATTACCTGTGGGAACTGCAGGGCGAACTGGTGGTGCCAACCCCACAGATGGCAAGCAGACAACTCGGGGCAAGGGGTGAGCAAAGTTAGTTCGGCAAGGAGAGCGAGCACTCAACCTATTCTCAAAAGCCTAAACGTACACATGGCAAAAGGCTCCTCCATGGCCTCCAAGCCCATCGTGCGCTTCAAGGACCGGGATCACGTCTCCGATGAGCCACTTGAGATCGATTTTCCTGCTTGTGCTGGTCCCTCCGAGGGTCACCTGGGCGTTGACGCGGGTGTCGGGATCCTGCATTTGCCAAATCCACCAAAGTCGATCCAACATGGCGTGGTGGAAGTAGAAGATGGGATCGCCGGGCGAGACCATCGGGTCACCGCCGGGGTCGCCGCCCGAGATGTAATGCCCCGAGTTATGGATGCCCCAATTGTAAGGATCGCTTCGATTCACGGGTGGCGTTAGTAGAGTGTTGTAGAAGGTGTTGATGTCCTTGGACAGCGCGATGAGGTTGTAAGACTTTTCCGCAGTGGCACCGAGCGCCACCTCGGAGTTGACGTCGCGGCGCATGCAGCGCGGGTTGTACCCGCCACCGCCTGCCACGGGATTCTTTGGTACGTTGTTCATGACTGGGGAGCCGGGGCCGACGGTGGCCATGTAGCTAATGAGGAAGTTAATCACCTGGAGAGATTCCTCAACCGGTTGATTATGAGGCACAAACTCTTTAAAGGGACCTTCAGTAACGCATCCACCTCCGCCGGCAGACTTAATCGTAGTACTGCCCATGCGAAGACCAGTATACCTTGGATCCGGCTCACCGTTACCACCCATGCTCGTCGCATCACCATTGAAAAGGGCTGAATTCTTCGCATCCTTGGTGTAACGATCGTAATTCATATACTTTTACATGTTATGATTAGCAAAATTTCTCCTAGAACGAGAGCTATCAAGGACGTGACGCGCACCGGGTGGTATCCTTTGTAACCGCACTCGTTACGAAGTGCCGTCTCGTACGCAAGGACGAAGTACTTGTGAGCAGGGAACAAGCCAATTGTATCATGCAGACTTCCGGCATTCGTCATGTGATATGCCATGAAATCGTGATAACGGCTCCGAACTCCCGGGAACTGATCCTTGGGTGCTTTGGGCGGTGCATTCATCAAGCAAAGCGTAGCGTTGATGAAGTCAGTCCGCTGCTCGATGGTCATGTCGCCCCTATCAGCAAAATCAGAGACTGAGGAGTGGAACGGTAGGGTCATCAGGGGGTATCAAACTTACCATTCCCTCCGTACGCCTGCATTCTCCAGCGTGCAGCCGTTGTTCTTGCCAGCAGCAATCTTCTTGGCCATGTACGCCTCGACCTTGGTCATGGTTGCTTCCTCCAGCTTGTCGACGACATCCAAGGGATAAAACCCGTTGCGTTGCCTGGCGTAAGTAAGATCCATGAGTTAGCGCAGCTCAAATCCCAAGTCCGACGACACACTCACACTTTCACCTTGGTTCTCCAATCACCCTGCGCCACGACACCGGCGAGGAGCGAGGCTAGCAGAACGAAGGCGCCCCAGATAGACTGCATGTTACCTGAAGCAATCACTTTGTCGTAGATACTGCATGTACGCCTGTCCTGGTGGAGAAGGACGCTAGGGTCTTCACCGACAGCGAGACAAACATTTCGGATCCAAGGGACTTTTTGTAGACCACGCACACGCACTGCCTGTTCGGATCCCTTCGGTAATACCCCCTCGGTCCCATATGGTCACATTAAACTTGAAGCGTTGAGTGGATTGGTTGGGTATCCATGCTTCACTTTTACTTGTCCCCTTGTAATCAGGGCACGGGGGATATATATTCGGTTCAGTAACGGGTTCTGTGACTGGTCTCGGCAGTTAAGTTCTTGCGGGGGAAGCCTACTTAGATTACCCTCGTTCCAGAATTGGTATGTTCGCATGTCGCAGTCCACTGGTGTGACAATCCAATGTTTTGGCTTAGTAACGGGTTCTGGCCTCGGCAGTTAAAGATCTACTAGGTGAGGCCTACCTATATTACCCTCATTCCAGAATTGGCATCAATGTTTGCGTGTCGTAGCCCACTGGTGTGGCAATCTGATGTGTACCTTGTTGGCTCAGGAATCGGGGACCGCGATCGAGGTCGTCCAAGCTCGGATCAGATTAAGACCATGTGCGCCGTAAACTTTAGGTCGTTTCCCAGTGCATTCCGTAGCCCGCAAGAACAACCCACAAAGCTCGGGGGGGTTGCCCGCTTGTCCAGAGCCTCAGCGTCATTAGGGGTGACCTGCTTCTGGCGAGCTTCGCGTGAAAGATACGAATGTGAGATTGTGAGGTGTGGGAGAGGCAATATATTAGTGAAATTGCTTGTCTGGTGACGCGTGTGTGTGATGATGGCGGTGAAGGATGTTACGGGCTAAGCCCAGCAGAGGCCTCGGTGACCCTTTGCTCTGTCCGGGCCCGGAACGCCGGCCCCCGAGCGCCAATCCCGGAGCGCCTCACGGCCAACGGCACCAGAGAGAGAGAGAGACATAGGCATATAATCATTCTAATCCTGTTAAATTGAATCACCATCCCCTCCTCCGGCGCTCGTTACCTGTATTCTAACAATTTCCCGTTTAGCCGCGAGGCTCAGCAATACCCTGTCCTGGTGAGAGTGTGCAGGTCCTTGGGGGGTGACAGCCAGGTGTTTCATCCAGATATGAAGCATCGGTATATGAAGCACTGGTAATACCTCCAACACGCGATGAAGGCCTTTGGCTTGATGCTCGGTTCGAAGTTCGCGGACAAGATGGGGCCAGCCACTTCTCTCGTGGCCCTTCTCTGTGGAGGAAGCTTGGCTTATCACGGGACAGTTGGCATCGAACGCACTCTGGGCGGCCACTTGGTGCAAAATGCGGCCGATAATTGCACTGAAAGCTCCCAATCTCCTTCGTATTGGAGAATTGAGAAGTTCGTCCTGAAGGTTTACAACTGGGAAAATGGCGGCTCTACGGGCACCTTTGGCTTCACATCCTATTACTCGGCAACAAACACGACGGTAGAATGTATGGTGCAGGAAATCGACCTGGCGAAGCTGGCGGATGGACCGTGGTCCAAATGCAAATCTGCTGGGACCGAGTTTCGGTTCGACTTGACCGATATCAGCCTCACGATGAAGGAAACATGGACATGTTCGGGGTCTCCGGGGTGAGGATACCTCCATCCAACTAGTAACCTTGCAAATACCTTGGTGCAGTGCTAATAGATCTCCCTTCCATAAAGAAGGATTTTCAGCGCGAATACGACAGGGCGTATCATGCTGCATGGCTGCCTCGACGAGGACACGGTGAAAGGTGTCGAGTCGGACTGCGACCTGATGGAGTTGGAAATGTCGGCCAACGTAACCTCATCAGCCATCATGTAGTTGCTCTATCCCTCATGTACATACGGTTTGTGCCGTGATCCTGGTTTTCTGAAGCCCATACATTCTTGGTTTATTTTCTTACAACAAACGGGGGCCAAGTGATAGTCTGGTGAATGGCCAGGGCGACGGCCACCCACCTGCGTCTGTCTAGAATTGCGGTGAGGCCTGCAAGGAAGGTACCTGCAAAATGCCCGGCCGGTTTCCGATGTTAGCATCATCAAACAGCCAACGGAGTCAAGTGCTGGCCGTTTTCAAGGGAACAGTGAAGCTGGGTGCGCCATCGAACCATCCAGGCCAATGGAAGGAAGCAAGTGCGAGCACTGCCATTGGGCACAACTTCGTCCTCAAATAGCAGAAAAGTACGATTCTCTGAGAATGCCCTACATGATTGCTGCCCAATCCACCCCTTATTACCGCACTGCAGAGTCTTGGAGGCTTGAGCGACTAGGACTGACACGTCAAGGGGTTTCGCCAAAGCCTGTGGCCCTCCGCGTTCTGCGTTCTGCGTTCTCCCTTTTCTCCTTCCTTGCTCCTCTTACTCTGAGCCTTTACGCAGATACCACGTAAAAATGGATCCCATCTCCCTTACAACGTCCATTAGCGGAATTGTCGGCTTCTGCATACGGACTGCATTGTCCCTGGACACGCTGCGCAGCAAGCTTCAAACCGCCCATGTCACCATCACGGCACTTTCATCGCAGTGCCGCGCTATCAAAGCTGGCCTGTCCGAGCTGCAGACCCTGTTGCTCAGGAACCACTCCATCCGCAACCGGTCCGACGTCATCTTAACCATTGACAGCACGCTCACGGGCTGTCTGGTTGTGCTGACGTGCTTCGATGAGACACTCAATAAGCTCTGTGCAGCCGAGGTGCAGGTTGGCGTGAGGCATGGCCTGTTGTCAAAATGGAAGAAGAAGGCCCGTATCGTCTGGAACGAGGCAGAACTGAAATCCTATCTTTCCATGCTTCAGGGACAACAATCTGCTGTGGCCTTCTTGCTTCAGATCTTACACATGTCAGTAGCCAGCCGCCACATCAATCACTGATGACGATTCCGGAACTAATCGCGATTGTTTCAAGGGAGTCGGTTGACGATGTACTGGAGGGTTTCAGGAACGGCAGAGCATTCCTGAACAAGCAGGCAAGCGTGGCAGAATCCCTGAGAGAAGCGAATCCGCAGCTTCAGATCGCCGATTCAGTCCTCAATCCAAGGCGGACCCCCAAGACCATCTTCAACGACGGGGATACCGTGGTCGAGGGCCACGAGTTTGATTTTGACGATTCTGTCATCAACTCGAAAGCTTACCGCCGAACTATGGCAATGGCGAGGGAGGTTATCAATCGACGCGCAAACACTGCGGCAGCGCCACGAACAGAGCCGCTACAAATCAGCCCCGGAGCCCCGCTAGTGGCTAAGAAGAGTACACAAACAACCCCGGATGATGCAAACGCTCAGGAGACGATGGCGGATGATGACACACCATTGCATCCCAACGCAAGTCAGGTCCTGACTGTCCACCGAGTTAAAGATTGCGAGAGGGAGAGAGAGGAGCTGGTGAGGGAGATAGAGAAGCGAATGAAGGAGAGGGAAGGGCTGATAAAGGACAAGGAGGAGTTAATGAAGGAGGTGGGCGAGCTTGATGATGCGAATCGTCAGTGGGAGGAACAGTACAGCTTGCTGGTTGCGGCACTGAGTGAGCCGGAAAGGGCCCTGGTGGAGGTTACGCAGCAGTTGGTGGAGAGCAACGCACTGATGGAGAAGCTAGTGGGGATTGTACCTTTGACATAACCAGCTGCAGGGTCTGTCGGGCGTGACAGCAGGGCATGTAGAGAGCTGCCTGGATCTAACTACATATTAACAAATCAGACTTCACATGTAGGCTCAACCCAGCACTGGGCACGGCACACGGTGCTCTATGGCAGTCAGTTGATGTCAAATGGTTGGCAAGGAGTAGCGTCTTCTAGAAGGAGGTTGGCTGATCTCGAGCAAGGGATAAGAAGTCATCGAGGGCTGAACATGGTTCATTCATGCTCGTGTGTCCTTCCTGGAGACGTACTTGACAACTATGAATGTAGGGGGTGCTGAGTACATAGTGTCGTCTACTATAGTTTCAGTGCAAGACCTCTAACTCTGTTATTGCAACCTAACAACACTTTCAACTTGGACAGTCGTAAGTGTCCTGCCGTCCTGCCCAGCCTCCGTTTATGCATAGTAGAGGTTATCCTTGGAGCGGTCAAATGCTGGGAGTTGTTTTACTCTCCCAAGCACGACGTACCAGACGCACGGGAATGCTGGTATGTACACATGGTGGGACAGTCCACCTACAGATACGGAACATATATTCCGTCTAATATACCCCCCGACTCCGCTTACTCTGTGTGCACTGAGGCCTCTGAGGGAGCCGATGTGTGTCGGCGCTAAGCGGCGGCAGAATACGAATACGACATCAGCCTCACGAAGAACCAACGAGCCGCGTCGCAATTCTCACCTCTGCGCTTTGCAAATTCATCATCATCTCTTCGACGTCCGTTTTTGCAGACTCGCCCCGCACCGGCAATATGGACGACTCACCCCCCCCTAAATACCTGCCTTATGTGCCTCCACGGACGAGATGGGTTGCCAAGCTCACGCTGCGAGCTGCATCGGCCACGCTGGCAGTTGCCCTTGCGGGCGTTGCAGGGCCAATGGCAACGAACGATCAATTTGAATTTGAGACCACGTGGTCGCTTGCGGTCGTGCCCTTTGTGAGTTTCTCGCCGCCCGTCTTCGCCGTGTTCACCTCAGCTGACAGCTCCGACAGCTGGTCCTGACCTTCATCTGGGACGTCGCCGAAGGCATCGTCATCGTGGCGCGCCAGGGCCACCGAGGCATAAGACCGAGATCAGTCGTCGGCATGGATCTTATCCTCTGGCTGGGTTGGTGCATCGACACCTTCATGCTTGGTGTCGTGACGGGGCCGGCGCGCGAGCCACAATCCTTTCTCGTCAACCACTATCCGTTTACAAGGCTTGACCACTTGACCCCTGAGGATCAGGAGTTGATCAAGGGGTTCCGTGCCAGGGCTATAGCCATGACAGTGTTTCTCGGCTTTTTAACGTGGGTACTTCCTATCAATGGCTTCAGGTTTCAACAAGGGTTGCCATGCTAACGCAACATGGATGCGGACAGAATCGTGCATTTTGCGCTGTTTGTCATCGGTTGTGTCGAGACCAGGCACTTGCGCCGCCTGCAGAAGCGAGTGGTGTCCGAGACGCCCGCTGTTATAGTCCCTAGCGGAGACTATCAGCTCTCGGCGTTGCCAACTAGAGTAACTGATCCGCCGCCGTACTCGACAGAAACACAGTCACAAAGTACGCACGAGCCTCCGCCATATTCCAACACCTCTTAGATCTGAAGTCTATATGTCTAAACCCATTACCTGATTACCTACCTGACCTAACTATAACGGGCTGGGCGTTGGAGCGGGGCAAGGGGTCAGGATGTGGTTCTAAATATACATCTTTTTTTCAGTAGCAGATAACACTAATACGTGTAATAAACGCCACCACACGATAGTACTGGGTTGTCTTCAGTCTTCCAGGGCGTGCGCGCGTCTTCGGCGCTGAATGGATCAGGCCGGCGGTTCGTGAAACAGGTCGTTCCAACCAATAGAGTTGCACCGTATGCCGAGCTTGCTTCGGTACCTAGATTTGGTGGCTCCTTGGGGTCGCTCATGCGCCCAGGTTGCGCTCGAGTTTTGTTCCCGTTTTTCTCGAAGTCATTCTCGAGGGTCTTGGTTCAGTCGTTGTTCTCTCCGGGGGCTTGGGGAACGGTTATGGGAATAAAAGCAGCCCCTCAGCAGCAATATCCACAACGTTCCCGATTTGGCCGTTGCCAGCGCTCGAGATCAAGAATGCCCTTCTGGGTGGGTGTTTAGGGAGGAAGGGGGAAGTGGGAAGTGGGGAGTGGGGAGTGGGGAGTGGGGAGGGGGGAGTGGGGAGGGGGGAGTTACAACCATTTTCACTTCAGAGTAGATCCGCGCTTACCCAACGCACCGCCCCGTTCCCGCTCTTTCGTTGCCCGCACCCATGCCCCTCCAAGGTTCTCGGCATCTGCCTCTTGATCCCGACAAAGCCTTAGCACCCGACAGAGGCGATGGGGCAACGTCTCAAAAGGCCTAGCCGCAATGCCCCAATGGTCGATGTTGAGGCCCAACTCAGCTGTCGGTTCTTGGCCCGGAGAGTCGAACTTATCGAGAAAGCCAGCTTGCACGTGGGCGACGTAGAGATGGACTTGCCTCGGTAGCCGGCCCCCGAGGCAGAGAACGCGAACCTGGGAGACGAGACAGCCCCAAGTTGGTCAGTAGGTGGGGTTGAGTCCCAAGACTCAGGGTCCCGTGGCGGCATGACAAAGTGAGTGAAACGTGAAGGGGAGAGACCTACCGTGAAGCTAGAGTCAGAAGGCAGTGGTTGTGCTGCACGCCGGCGATCTTGGGCGAGGGCTATGACAAGAGCAACCAAGAACGGGTCCTTTTCCGCCTCCTGGGGAGTATAGCGTCTGCTTAGAATGCGAGCACGCCACAACCCCGGCCTATCCGTGCGGCGGAGACGGATCGGCGGCGGCTTGAAGTGTTCTTCTCTCGCGTCCTCGATATCGCGATAGTCTAGGCATGCCATGGTGATGCGCTGGGGATCGGGGCCCGGAATCGAAACCGACAAGTGGTAGAAGGGAAGACTGGGGCCTGGACGGCGGTGGAAGTAGAGAGAATTCACTCGGCTGTGTCATCCGAGCGATGTTAGTGCAGACTGGTCGAACAGGGTGTGAGAGGGTTTGACTGTTAAGGGACATGCCTCCCCGCAACCAAGATGCGACCCCCGAGCGGCCGGATGAGGGTCTGGATAGTCGCCGCAAATTCTCCGTCGTTGAAAATCGTGGTCAAGAGGTGGGAGAGACCAAGGCGGAGAGGGAGAGCTCGGCTAAAGGATTCGGCCGCGGTAGTCTCGGCGTGGTCGAGGACCTCCTCTTCGTGATTACGGATACAACAGCCCAGGAGGGCCAGCTGCCAGTCGGTCCAGGCCAGTGGATGGACCAGCAATCGTTCGCGGGGGTAGATGGCGAGGAGTTGATTGATGGACAGCGGCCGTGGGACGAATGGCTGTGCTTGGGTTCGCGGCGCTGGAGTTGGCGGTGCGGGTGTGCTTGAGCGACTCGGGCGGTCGCGGTCTTCGTCTTGGCGTGCGTCGGGAAGAGCCATCCTGCAATACGAGCTGTAGAGCGGATGGATGTGCACTGGGGTGCCGAAGCATCGAGTTTTGGTGGTTTGTTGAGAAGTTAGGAATGGGAATGAGTAAGTTGGAAATGCGAGGACAAGAGGTCAGGGAAGGCACAGGCAGGATCTCGCGTGCCTGTCGCCAGGTCACGTGTCATCATTTGATCCCGCTGTCCCCCTGGCACACATTTGCTGGAAGCCCTGAGCACCCAAATTGCGGTCCGCAGCGCGGCAGCAACCAGGCAACCACCCGACAACAACCACATCACCAACTCTTCCAACTAACCGCATCGCTGCACCGCTGCATCGCCCATCGCGCTAAAACGCTCAGAAATGCAACCACGTGAAAGTCAGACCTGCTCCCCCTTCCTTGGCACGTACCCGAGCTCCGGGGAACAGTCCGGATTTGGTGCCCCCCACATGTCAAGTGTAACACTTGATAGCCAATCGAGGGCCCGAGCGCGATGAAATCCCACGCTGGAGGTGATGGACAGTCTCAGAAAGGGGCATGACGGGGAGGGAGAGCAGAGGTGTGCTCCACAATGTTGCCGAGGCAGCGTCTCCGAGCGCCTTTTAGGCCGTTGACGCTAAGACAGAGGGAGACGGGAGGCTGGCGCTTTCACGTGGAAGCCTCCACTCCTCCATGTCTTTTTGGACAGCCGCATGCCCCCTCTCTGTCGAGCTGTTGCAACAAGACGAACTCGACTAAGACGAAGCCTGCGGAGGCTGTATCCTCGAGGAAGAAATGATGCAACGAGAAACCCGCGAGATCAAGGTGGCTGGCGGGGAAAAGTACCAGGTATCTGGTGATGTCTGTTTCGTTTGTCTGTGTTCCGCCATGACTTGACGTCTCTGGAGATACCAGACTAGAACTGACCAACGCGAGACCCCTGGCCGATCACATTCACGATTTCGAGACCAAATATGAAACCAGCCTCCCCCCGCTTCTGCCCCCTCCCGGCATCCTTTCCGCACACACTTGGTTCGCCGACCCGACACTGCCGGCAGCTTACCGAGTCCACTACCCAACGATCCCACGTGTTTCCAAACCGCACTATCTGTGACGCTCGGACGCTAGGATGGGATTGGTGTGTGTGGTGTGTGAACTAGTTGATTGTGGTCGAGTTCCAACATGGGAGTATGCTGCGTCGGCGGGTTGTTCTGGGCCTGACAGCGACCACGAGGATGCCTAGTCTTGGGCCGTCCTGTGCCGGTCCCTGATTCAAATGGGTATTCTTATGCAGCCGTATGCCTTGCCCTCATCTTGCCAAGCATTCATCTTCATCTTCATCCCCATTTTCATCTTCACGTCGTAACTGCCCAGTATTGACTTTTGAAACCCCTCACCGGATCTGTCCCTCGACTCTCCGCCATACAATCCACATTTAACACTCGACAACGTCAGCTCACCTATCGAGGTGGGACCGGGCGCAAACATGGCCAACGACCGCGGGCTGGACCTGCAAATCATATTTATCGTTTGCTTGGTCCTATGCGTGATATCCACCTCACTCCGTTTCTACTCGATGGGGTGGATACTCAAACGCTTCTACGTCGAGGACTGGCTTGCCGTGGTAGCGTTGGTAGGATTTCCCTCGAGGTCTCGTGTCCAGTTATCTGTGTTACGCTGACGACGGTCTGCCAGATCCTTTATATCGCCTACACCGGCATCGGCCTGCAGGGTGTCGCATACGGCGTCGGCAAGCGTCTCGTCGACGTACCGCCCGCGGACCGGGCCAAGGCCATGATGTGGCGATGGATCGCTACTTACTTCTACATTGTCCTGACGGCCCTCGTCAAAGTCATCATCGGCTTGTTCCTGCTTCGCATCTGCTCCCACCGACGCTGGCAGCGCATCACGCTCTGGGCGCTGATGGGCATCGTTACCGTCTACAACCTCTTCTACGTCTTTCTTGCCATCTTCGCCTGCCGCCCCGTCGAGTATCAGTGGACCTTCTATGACGTGGTCCCAGGCAAAGGCACATGCAACAGCAGCGCCGTCGCGACCATCCCGACCTACGTGGCGGCCATATTGAACGTCTTGGCGGACTGGATCCTGCCGCTCTTGCCAGCCAGCTTGGTGTGGAAGACCAAGATGGAGATACGCAAGAAGATATCGGTCTGCCTCGTTATGGCGCTCGGCTCAATGTATGTGCCCAGCGGAGGCTTCTCTGAAACCACAGTTGGATAATTAGCGACTGACACCTTCCAGCGCCTCCATCGCCTCCATCGTCCGCCTGCCCTACGCCTACGCCGTCCTTGACAACCCGGAATACCTCTACACCTTCGAGCCCCTCGGCGCCTGGTCGACAATCGAGATCGGCATTGGGTTCACCGCCTCGTCGCTCGCCACCTTGACGCCGCTGTTCCGCAAGATCAAGATCTTCAGGGGCCGCCATTCTGGCGCAGGGGGCACGGACGAGCAATACCATGCGCGGCGGCCGCACGATGCCCCGCTGCCTTTGAGGTCGTCTACGGACAAGGTCCGTGGTCCTCCAGTTCCGGCGAAGGCGCCTGTGTATGAGGATGTGGAAGCGTTGAAACGCCAGCCGAGTGATGAGATTGAGTTGTATCGCTTCGATCCATGAGGATGCTTTTTTCTGTTTGTGGTTTTATGTTTGTGTTTCGTTTTGATCATTGGCGTTTACGAGCAAGCGTTTTATGGGCACGGGGAAAGGCACATGCTGGATGGGTTATGATTCTACGAACATGGCAACGGGATGTATGCATTTGCACTTGGATGAGTTGGCAGCCCTCGAGGGGGATTAGTTATTTACAACACTCATTCGTTTTATATTCAGGCGCCCAACAGTCGATCCCGCCCATCACATCCATCGTCATTTTAGGAGCCCGAGGGTATTTACATGGACTTTCTGGCCAGCCAATACCCACGACAACATCCGGATGGCTGCACGAGCCGAACACTGTGGCCCGTGGTTCACATCATCCTGCACATCGTCCCACAACCCAGATCACCCTGACCTTGTTGTTCTCCCCTGTCCATCAATACAACAAAACGCCAGAAAACCCCCTCTTGGGCTTCGTGCCCGTGCAGTTGCCAAACCCAGCCTGGCATCCATTATTCACGTCGCAGTGGTCGACAGTCGTGCCGCAATACCCCCTATGAGCCACATCAAATACAAGGTCAGTGCTCACCAACACACCTGCGATGCAAAAGGGGGCCGAAGCACAGAAGCACCTACGCAACAGAGCAACAGCTCACAACCGTCGCATTCCCAGGACAGCGGTACCCATTCTTCCCCGCGCCCGTGGAGCCGCAGGTGCCGTCGACCGAGAGCGACACGCCGGGCTTGGGTGCGTAGCACGCGCTCGACGTGTTGGAGTAGCGCGTCTGGCAGCCCGCCGTGGTCAGGCAGAAGGCGTCGGTGGCGCCGCAGTAGCCGTACTGCGAGCAGCAGGCTGCTGCCGACGGGCACGTGTAGCCTGAGTGGGAGGAGCCGCACGTGTTGTCGGGGGATACGGCGCGCGGGGTGATGTTGTTGGTGAGGGATTGGAGTTGGGAGGAGGGGTGGACGGCGGCTGCGAGTGCGGTGAGGGGGTGGAGGAGGAGGGTTGTGAGCTGGAGGAGCATTTTTGGGGTTTTGTTCTTTTTGTTAGGTATCAATTGACGCTGGGGATGCTGTTGGTAGAGTTAGGTAGATACCTAACATCAAGTGTGTTGAGGATTTGACAGTCTCGTATGTGCCGTTGACAAGGAAATGGTGCTAAGTTCGGGATCATCCCCTTTTCTATTCTGCACTTTTCCGCACGAAGACATCAATACGTCACAATGCCACGGCCGGGGAAACTGCCGCGACCAAGCTTGGTCAATATACACAATGACGCGGCGAGGGGATTGACAGCATCAGATATTGAGAATTAAATATACCTTGTCCCGAACAGATGAGCAAGTCTATATTTACCCGCCTGGCATCTGCGTGGTGGGAAGTTTTCCCCCCAGCTTGGCTTTGATCGACCTCGGATCTCCCTTCTGCAGCTGCAGCTAATCTGGGGAAACCTTCTCCGCAGTTTTAGGATCTGGGATATAGGGTGCACGATACACATCCGGAGTACGGGCAATATGTACCTTAACTACACGGTACCTGAATATTAATATTAGCCGCAAGGGGAGGGGCACATCACACTCGCACACAACAACCACTGCGAGCATAAAACCAGGGCTCGAGGAGAAGATTGGAATCGGGTCTGAGTCCGGGTTTGACTTTGCCAGTTCTCAAGGTTGTAAGTTGCATCGCCTTCTATGGGTGCTGGGCGGCAAGTGCGGGAAATGGTGTTCAGCCTAGAGACAGGAGTCTCCAGGTCTCTGGATACGACCTCGGGTACCTTCAGCATCCCGGACATGTCCACGCCTGACTGGGTGCTGAATAACGACTCCCCATTAACCGCTCCTGAGGGTAGTCTGCCTTGGCGTTTCCTCTGCGGCAGAATCTCAAGATGACTGCGGATTTTACGGACTTTGGGTTGGCGTTCGTTAACCGGATGTGGCTGGAGAGGGCTTACTAACTGAAAGGAGATGAGGGCGTTAACCATTGTTGCCCTCGGAACGAACTCGGACAAAAAAGGTCAACCAGAAGCTCGCAAGGTGGTGCGGCTGAGGACCAGGGGGTTATTTAGGATGGCGCTATTGCATCGCCACCTATCAGGAGGCGCTCGCCAAGATGCGCCATGCCACATTTGCCCAGATTCAACATGCGGCACCCCCCGCGGTCGAGGCGGAATTTGCAGATGCGGCTCTGCTCAACGAATCGAAGGGCGCTCGCTGCGGTCGGGAGGCTCCCTTGCAAACAATGCGCCGGCCAGACCCGGACAGACGCGAGGATTGACCCGACACGACCAGAATGGACCCTGGGACTGTCTGGGCCGGGAGATATATGACTCCTGTGTGCCAGCCACGGACTCTCCTGAATTCCTTTGGCTTTCTTTACCCTCACTCAGCATCCTCCAGTTTCTTTCACTCCTCCTTCCAAGGTCTTCGTGGTGTTATATCCACTTTCAATCTCTTGATCTTTTTAGCTTGTAAATACATACCTTACCTTACATAACGCACAAAAATGCATTCCAAATTGGCTATTTCGGCCGCCATCGTGGGCCTCCTTGCCCAAGTCTCTGTACGAAGCCACGCTTTTTGCCTTTATCATAGATCATCTCGAGTTCAACGTGACCAACAACACTAACACCACCTACCCCAGACCGCGACGAAGTGCACACCCCAGAATGCTACCCCTCTCGAGCAGTACATCAGCCAAGGCGGCGGCGGCGGAGGCGGTGGCGGCGCCGCAATCTTCCTGAGCGTCGACCCCTTCGCAGTCATCTCCAACGCCGTCAAGAAGCGCACGACGCCCGACGCCAAGCTGGCCAACGTGGCCATCGCCCTCGCCGTCCGCTCGGCCGACTCGGTCGACTGCAGCGCCACCGAGTTGTGCTTCTCGCTGCAGGGCACCCCGTTCTGTCTTGACGGGATCAACGGCGACTTCCACGATGGCGTCGGCACCAGCGGCAACGCGCTCACGGGCGACTACACCCTCAGTGACGGACGCAAGGGGAATCTGTACAACGGCCCGTATCCCCAGCCTACTGGTGCCGCGGCGTACCATCCTACCGCGTCGCCGACGACTGCGGCGGGCGCTAGCAAGACGGGGGCTGCTGGCTCTGGGTCTGGGTCTGGGTCTGGGTCTGGGTCTGGGTCTGGGTCTGACTCTGGGTCTGACTCTGGCTCTGACTCTGGATCCAGCTCTGAATCTGGCTCTGGCGCGGGCGCGGCGGCGGGCGGTGCAGCTGGCGGTCAGAGCACTCCCGCTGCCACGGGAGCTGGACAGGCGGCGGCCGGAAAGACGACTGCCGCCGCGACCCCCACGCCGACGCACAACGCTGCGGTCAAGGGCAAGTCGGTCGGCGCGGCTGTTGGAGGGTTGATGGGCGTGCTGGGTGCCATGGTGCTCTGAGACAGTTAAGAGTTGTATGCATCTGCCGTACAAGATACACCACTATACCTCCTCAAGTGTCACACAGATCACGAACACGTTCCACGCTCCTTGCCCTGGCATCGTCTGGTCTATGGCCACTGGACTTCTGCAACCAGGGATTCTGGGAACATTTGGCAAAGGGATATTCACACTCCATCAAGAAAAGCACACCCATCTGTCATCAGCAATGAACGGCAATCCTTCGTCCTTGTTGGCACTCCTTATGGTCTCCCCCTGTTTCGTTGGCAACCCTAACCCTCTGTAACACCTGGGCTCGCTTTCGAAGGGTCTTCCCCCTTGATCTTTCGTAGCAAATGCTCCGGAAATGTGGAGCGAGCCAGGGGATGAGCCGTGTCGCAATTTTGGAACACCAAATCGCTTCGCTGGTGGGAAAATCACCTGCAGGCTGCAGCTAACTGCGGTATTGGACGGATACGCCCTGGGCCTAACCCTCACTTACACCAGAAACACAAGTGCTCCACATTCGCGGGGCCTGAGCTGAACAAGAACTGCGACATTGCGATTCAGGTCCAGGCAGCAGAGTCAGAGATGAGAAGCTGGATCACAGCTGTATCAAGTTCAAAACCGCCCGAGCTTCCCTCTCGTCCATTATCATCTTGGACATTCGCCACTACCACTGTCGCCACAACTCGTCCCGAAGCGTGGGTACTCATCTTCCAACGTCAATCCAGCCATGGCAACCGCCAAGACATGCAGCGGTATCACCAACTTGCCTGTCGAGCTCATCCACCACATCTGCTCCTTTCTGGCCCCAGCCTGCGTTCCTGGGGAGCGCCCCTATCCATGCCGCGAGTGCAAGGCCCGGCGGCCTGGGTGTCACCAGTGGTTTGTCGGGCAGCTTCACATGTCGCGCCTCTCCCGGACATGTAAAGCGTTCCGTGATATGGTCCAGCCGCTCGTCTTCCAGTGCTTTCCAGACTGGGGCGAACGCGCCGTCCGTCGGCTAATCCTCCTCGCACGCACGCTCATCGCCCGTCCCGATCTCCGCCAGCACGTCCGCTTCATCATGTTCCGGGACGCACTCAACGACATCGAGGCATCTAACAAGCAGTTCGTCGAAGACGCCATCGTGCACCACCTCCACCTGCCCCCAATCCCAGACTACTGGACCGACAGCGGCGAGCCAGAACACCGCCTCCTCCCGCTCGAGCTAGTCCTCGCCCACACCCCCAACCTCGAATACCTCCGCATGTCACTCGACTACGACTGGGATCTCCACCTCCTCCCGCAACTCCCCACCAAAACAACCCCCAACCCCCCCTCCCCCCTCCTCCCCAACCTCCACTCCCTCGACATCAACCACTTCTTCATCGCCGGCGACCGCTTCGACATCTCCATGGCCGCCGTCGAAACCATCGCCTCGCACGCGCCCAAGCTCGCCGCGCTCTGCCTGCCCGACCCCAACTGGTGCTATCACAACGACCCCCCCTTCACGCCGCTGCCCAGCCTGCGCAAGCTGTACTTCCAGTCGGGTTGCGCCGGCGACCCGCGCATGCTGGGCGCCATGCTGGATGCCGCGCCGCGGCTGGAGGTGTTCGCGCTGCCGTGGAACGCGCTGGATGATCGGTATAATTACTGCGGGGATTGGCGGGTAAGGGATGTGTGGGAGGTGGTGGAGCGGAGGAGGGAGGGGTTGAGGGAGTTGAGGTTGGATGTCAGGGAGGACACGCCGCTTGGCGGGGAGGAGGAGGGGGGGAGGAGGGATTCGTTGCGGGATTTTGAGAGGTTGGAGGTGTTGAAGGTCGATGGGCATGCGATGGGGGAGTTGAGAAGGGTGTGGAGGGGTAGGAATAAGTATGCGAAGGTGGATAGTTTCTTGTCGGGGTTGTTTCCGCCGTCGATTCAGGAGGTGACGTTTTGGCGGCTGGACGGGGAAGAGATGAGGGATGCCATGGTGAGGTTGGCGAAGGTGGTTGCTGTTGGGAGGTATCCGAACTTGAGGAGGGTGGTGCTCGCACCGTCGGAGCAGTTAGACCGGAGCTGGTATGATGAGTGGCGCAATGCGGATGGGTGGTATCTGGTGAAGGAGGAGCTGGAGGAGCTGTTTGCGAAGGGCGGTGTAAAGTTTGAGATTCAGTCGGATGCCCCTTGCTGGACGGCAGGATATCTGGACTGAGTCCCTGACATGGAGCTGTCTGGTATGAACACCGAACTTCCATGTTGACTATTCAATAAACGAAACACCATCATCGTCGTTGTTGTGTTCTCATGGCCCGTCTTGAGTCATTCAGGGGCTGCCGAGGGACTCCTGGTCAATTATCGGCATAAGTCTCATTTGTGTCACTCTTTCTCCCCCAGCCCACTTGAACAACACTAAACTTCCACTTGACTCATAAAAGCCAGGCGGCTCAGGCAGCCCTCTAGGTGTCATACAGCACCCCGTCGTCCTACGTCCGGTGGATCCGATCCTGCCCAGCTCGGGCGGGTGCCTGTTTGAGTGTCGGTCAGTCGAGCCAAGCGAACTTGGCATTGCGGCTGATGTTCCAGCCTCCAACCTTAATTGCATGAACATGCACATTGCCTTTCCCTCCCCTCTGTTCTTCAGCGTTTCTTTCCTCCAATCTCACTTCATCTCCCACCCTACTCCGCACCCACGGCGAAAAGAAAAAATAATGAGATGGCCGACACAACAACCCCCTTCGAATACACCACCCGCCTCGGGCCCGGCGAAATCCGTCTGCTAACCCTGGTTCCCACCTCCTCCCAGCCCAGCCCAGACTCCCAGCAACAACAACAAAACACCCCCCTCCACTTCCACCTCACAACAACCACCCTCCCCCCACCTCCCGACCCCCCGTCCCTCCCATACATCGCCCTCTCCTACGCCTGGGGCCCTCCCCCCCAACCCGACTCCAACAAACCCCTCATCCACCTCAACAACCACCCCCACCACATAACCCCCAACCTCCATTCCGCCCTTCTCCACCTCGCTCGCAACGAACTCCTCCACCCCCGCTCAAACCCAATCTCCCTCTGGGCCGACGCCATCTGCATCAACCAAACCGACGAAGCCGAAAAACTCGCGCAGATCGCCCGCATGGCCGATGTCTACCGCCAGGCGGAGCGCGTGGTCGTTTTTCTCGGGGAGGGAAGCCCTGCAACAGACAGGGTGATACCCCAGATGGCGCGGATCGGTGGGGAGGTGGTGGCTGCGGGGGCGATGGTGTTTCGGGAGGGTGATTTGGCGGCGTGGCCTGGGTTTGTGGGCAGGGAGGGCAGGGAGGGGAAGGTGAGGGTTCGGAAGAGGTTGGAGGGGATTTTGAGGAGGGAGAGGGGCGGTGGGTGGGATGAGGAGTTGTTGGGGAAGGTTGGTGGTGGGTGTTGTGGTGTGGGGAGGAGGAGGTTGCCCGGGTTGGATGGGAGTGCCGCGTTGGAATTGCTGCGGAAGCCGTGGTTTGAGAGGGTGTGGGTTGTGCAGGAGGTTTGTTTGGCGAGGGAGGGGGAGGGCGCGGTTGTCTTTGCGTGTGGTGATAGGAGGATCGCATGGGAGAAGCTCTGGGGGGGCGTGTTGTTTTTGTCGTTGTTGTTTCTGCGGGAGGGGAAGGCGATTGGGGAGTCGCGCCTGGGGTTTGTGAGAGAGTGGCGGTTTCGGCGGTTTGTTCAGAGGGTGGGGATGGTCCCTACGCCGTTCAGTCCGCGGGCAGCTCAGACGCTGGGGATGAGGAAGAAGTATTTGCAGGGGGATCTAAAGAGGAGTTTGAAGGGCTTGCTGATAAGCCTGTACGTGGGAGAGTCGGAGAATCCGTTACAGTGCAGAGACCCCGAGGATAAGATCAGGGGCCTTAGGGGGCTGGCGAGCGACGGTGACCTCCTGGACGAGATACTGGCCCCCGGCATATTGTGGAACCATACGTACACGCGTCTCGCGCGACACTATTATTCCCAAGGGGATCTGGACTTTTTGAGCCTCTGCCGGGCCAGGACTCAAGCCATACCCTCGTGGGCGACCGACTGGAGAACGCAACAGCGAGGCCCTTGGCTGGGGTTCAAAACAGACAGCGTTGGACAGCTTTACAACGCGGGGAAAGGCACAGAGGTGTGCATTCACGAGAGCGAGGGAGACGACAACATGGAGGTCCTGTGTCTTGAAGGCTTTACTGTTGACACCATTCAGGAGGTTGGCTCCGAGTGGACAGCCGGCTTCGAGGAGGATTTCAACTGGGAATCAGCAGCTGTTCGCATTCGTGAGCTGGACCACTTCCTGTCTCTCAGCACTCTTTACTCCTCCACCGAGAAGGAGACTGCCCGATGGCGCATTCTTGTTGCCGACAAGGTCGCCAACGACCTGCAGGAGCCAGTCCGAGCCACCACAACTCAGTTTGCGCGGGACTCGTTTGCCAAGATGGAGGCCATCATTAACGGGGACGAGTCCACTTTAGCTGCAAAGGGGTTTTTGAGAGCCTGGTACTTTTCCTACCGCAACGTGCTCCTCTCTCTCTGGTCGAGCAAGCCGTTTCTGTCTTCGAAAGGATACATCGGTCTGTGTCCTGGAAGCGCCATGGCGGGGGATACGGTGTTTATTCCGAGCGGCAGCCACTGCCCTTACGCTGTGAGGAAGCGAGACCAAGTTCCAGGGGTCTCTAACTCAGCTGGCACCCCTAATATCCCTGTACAAGCTGGCCAGCGCGAACGAGAGTCCTGGGAGTTACTAGGCGAGACGTATGTACACGGCGTGATGGATGGGGAGTTGAACCTGGGTACCCGGTTGGCGGACGCGGAAAGATTTCGGCTCGTCTAGCTGCCTGAAGTATACACCAATCCTGATGATGGATTATCGACACAAAGAATTGTTCGCCGTGCCATCCTTCACCTAGGTATCTGTTTGTGCCTTCTTTCTGGTTTCTGGAGTGACAATTTCCCCGTCCTCAGTTGTTTGCAACCTCCTCGGCGGCCACTCAAACAGCTGCGCCAACGAAAGCAACGAAGCAATACAGAAATACAGCATGACCCTCATCTGCAGGCTGTATCCCGCAGCATACACCTGTCTGACCCGAATCTGGAGCTCGGACGGCAAAGTGTTGTATGTTCTGGGAAGACTGGAGCAGTGCTGCCTGTTGAGCTGGTGCGAGGAACTCCTGTGTCTGACCCGCAACGTGGTTGCTCAAGAGAGCGGAGCAGATGGCAAGCCCGATCGTCCCCCCAAGCACTCGGATTTGCGTGGCAGCACCCATCGTGACAGCTGTGGACAAGTTAGTGCAGCCCAGTCCATTGACAAATCAGAGGGCAAAAGAAAAAAACGCTGGGGGAATGCGCTCTCACCCATGTCCTTTTGCTTAACCACCAATGGCACCATCATAAGAACCGTACCGAGATTGAGCCCAAATCCGAAGCCCATAATCACTTGGAATCCATACTGGCGCGTCTGCACTTCCAGAGTGGAGGAGTCAAGCGAGCTGAACAAGCCGACACCTAGCGTCTGTAAACTGCAACCAGCCAGCAGCACATACAAAGGCGGTAGTCGGAGGTTTGACAATAGAAGGCTCCCTAGGACCGTGGCGACTGGCGGGCAGAGAAGCAGCGGCAGCATGCGGACGCCAGCCTCAGCGGCCGTTGTCCCGTTGACGACCTGAAAGCGTTGAGGAATGGTGATGATGGCCGCCATGAAGGGGAAGCCAGTCAGGAATGCGTTTCTAGCAAGGTTAGCAAGGGCTTGCTCATAAGACACAGACATGAATGTTCGACGGATGCAGGAGGCAACTCACAACAGCAATCCCAGCACAAACCGGTTGCAAGCAAGCCTCCAGGGAAACACGGGCTCGCAAGTCCCGTCCCGCAAGGAGAGCCGCCTCTCCCACCAGACAAAGACGATCCAGCCAACACCAGAAATGACAAACGACGCAATGACGGGCGCACTCTTCCACGGGTATTCGACACCGGCCTGTTCCAACGCAAACACGAGCAGGGTAGACGCTGCCAGTGAGGCAACCCCGCCAAGAAAGTCGATCCTCCTCCAGGCCCTCTCGGCTACAAGCGTGCTGAGGAACTTGGCCGGGCCGGGATAGGGAAAGCTGAAGGGGATGGAGATGCCGATGAGGAACAGGGCGATGACGCCGGCAGGGCCACTACAAAGACCGTCAGGACCGAAAGAGCGGTGTGCAAAGGGATATGGGAGATTTACTTCAACCAAAACACCCATCTCCATGTTGTGTGGTCACAAATAGCCCCGCCCAGTAAGGGGCCGAGCGCGCTGGAGATGACAAACACGGATGAAATGATGGCGATGTAGGTCGGATACTTGGCCGGAGGCACCATCAACGGAGTCATGACTGTGACGAGGGCGTATATCCCCGAGCCGCCAATGCCCTGGATGGCGCGGAGGACGATGCTGGTGCGTGTTAGTCTGGGCTATTGGGGAACGGACAGTATATAGTACGGGTTGAACTTACAGTTGTAGCATGCTGCTCGCAGTACCGCATGCAATCGAGAAGATGGTGAAGAGCGTGACCGCAAACAAGACTAGAAGCTTCGTACCCAGAATATCGCTGAACTTGGCGTAAATCACGAGGAATCCTGCACGTCGATCCCGTTTGTTGCCTTTTGTCAGAATTGATCGAATGTCAGGTGCATACCAGTCAAGGCCATCGGGACAACTTACCGGTGTACGTGAGAAAATAGGCCGTGACAATCCAGCCAGCCTGGCTGAACCCCTGAAGCTCATTGACCATGGAGACCAATGATGTGCTCACAATGGTGGTCTCGAGCGTAGAAAGGAGCATGCTGAGGCAGAGTCTGGAATTGGGAATCTTGGATACGCCACACGGTCAGCAAAACATGGAACCGTTTGTGATCTTATCGGAATGAAGTCGTGGAATCTGACCCAGCCGTGAGCGCATGCAACTTCCATCCCTTTGGGTATATCTTTGGCTTGTGCTGTTCGGCATCGTTGCCGTCCAAGTTGGTGGCCTCGGTGTCGGTGATATCGACTGTCTGCTGCTTGGCATCAGCCTCCATCTTGGCGGTTGGGGTGTCGCTGTCACCCATGTGTGGCGGGTGTCATGCCCGTTGAGGCGTTCTGGTACTGATCGGTGTTGTGAGGTGATACTGTCGTCGAATGTGACAACTGTCATCTACAACAGGCCATGGGAAGGATCGGGAAAAGCTTGGCAGGGGTTGCGCCGTCTCGGCTCCAAGTGAGACACGCGGAATAAGCCGTCATGTAGGGGACCTGTGCAAACTACCGCCTTCTCGTGTCGGAAAGAACGGAGTGTTTGTTATAGGAAAAGATGGTCCCTCTTTCATGGAGTACATGCACTTCTATTACAATAATACCTTGCGGTCCTTATGTGCCGAAGCAGCTGCTCTAGTTCCTGGTTCAATGCAGGCTACCCCTGAATTCAGCATTACGTGCACTTAAAAACACATCCCTGGTAACTATCCCGAATTGCCCTGACACGGGTAATTCGATACGTATACTCACGCTCAGAATACCCATCTTCCCCCGATTCCCCCCAGCCCTGTCCCCATCACGTCCACACCACCCCCCAAAGCCACTCGGCCACTTCCCTCTGATACGCAACCGTCTTCATCTCGGCATCCATCCGCGCCACCTCGTCCCCCCAGAGATACCTACTCCTCCACGCGGCCGAATCAAACCCATGCCCAACATCCGGCACCAACAACCACCTCGTGCTCCCCCTCCTCGTCCCCCCCTCAAAACCACCATCATCACAATCATGCACCTCACACCAAGCAAACCGCTCCGCATCCCCCCCCCTCCCATCATCCAAACACCCCCTCCAAACCGCCACCTCCTCCCTCCCCACCACCTCCCCACCCATCGGCGCCCTCCTCCCCGCCCACTTACAAACCGCCCGCCAGCTCTCCATAGCCAAACAATCCAACTCAGCACCAACAACAAACACGTGCGGCGGCAGGTCCGCACGCGCAGCATACGCCGGCGATAGCAGCGGGTCGGCCGTGTCGTGTCCGTAGGGGATGTAGCTCCACGCGCTGGAAGGGAGGAGCATGCGGGCCATCCAGTCTGGGTTGAGCGGGCCGGGGCCACGGCCGCGGAGGGTGGGTTTGTGCGGGCGGGTGTGGAGCTTTTGGGTTGGCGGGGTGGTGAAGTCGAGGAGGCCTGTTATGGAGATTATTGCTGTTGGTGGGGGGTGGGAGTGCGGTGGGGGTTGGTTTCCTTCTGGGGAGGCGGGGACGATGCCGGATTTGACGGACGGAAGTTGGCAGAGGGAGAGTGCGAGGTTGGCGCCTGCGTCGGTGCCGGCTAGGGCGACGCGCATGCGGTCGATGGGGAGGGAGTCGTCGGAGAGGACGGCGTGGTAGAGCGCTTCGACGTCGAGGAGGGGGGTTGGGAAGGAGGCCCAGGGGGCTTTGGAGTAGTTGAGCGCAATGACTAGGATCGTGTAGGAATCGGCGAAAGCGCGGTTCCATGCGTCGTCGTCCGCTGGGGAGCCGAGAGTGAAGGCGCCGCCGTGGAGGGTGAGGAGCGTGGGAAGCAGCGCGGGGGAGGTGAGGTCGTGGTGGGAGGGAAAGAAGATGCTGTGTGTATGCGTCAGCAACTCGAACTTAATGACTCTCATCAAGAATGGCAGCTTACCGAACTGGGAGACGTCTCCGCACGGGATAGGCTTTGATGATGTCGGGTCGGTCAGGGGCAGGATAGTACGTGTCCCGCAATCCGCGGTAGACCCCCACAGGAACGTTGAGGCCTTGTATCATGCCGACCGATGCGGCGTGGAACGCTCTCTCAATGACTGGGGGTGCGCCCCATTCGTGCCGTCTGGCTTCTCTCCCGCTCATGTAGTGCTCCGTTCTAGTCCTGCTTCCGCTCCTTCCTCTTGGGGCCCGGTTTACCCTCTCATCCTGGAAGTAGGCTACAGATGGCGAGGGTGGGATGTTGACAACCCAGTCACCGCCTGTGGCATTGCTCGGTGTTGCATACGGGTAGCTAGACAAGCCCGCCGTATCGTGATTCCTCGGTTCTGGTGGCAGCTGTCCCCTGGGCAACTCTCTCAGAGGGTTCCCATCGAACCGGGTTAACTCTGGTGTCTCTGCATTCAGACGATCGGTGCGTCTGTCGGGAAGCGGGAAGTCGGGTTGGTATGAACTGATTCGCCAGACATTGTAGTACCGCGGATCTTCCTGTATGCTGGGCTCGGTCGGATTCAGGGGCACGCCTGATGGCTTCGTTGGAGGTGTCCTGGGTGGCTTGGTGGGACCATGCTTGTCTTCCAGTGCGAGTAACTCGGTAGATAATGGGGTCGTTAGCCAGCTGGACTCGGCTTGAGGCCGTGTTGATTCTTCTCTTGTGTGGCTCAGACATTCCCCATCGTCCTTGGGCTGGAACACCGCTGTGTATCTGGGCGCTGATGGTTGGATGTCTTCGCCTTCCAAAGAGTGTGCCGCATCACTTGCTCCATTGTGAGGCTGTCTCAGCTGTTCCGGGGTGGCTTGTGGGGTCAGCGGAAGGACGACATTGTGCGCCGGGTGCGACTCTGAGCGTGGCGGCGGCGTCGACGGCAGTTGAAAGTCCAGAGAACTCCTGAATTGCTGACCAGCTGTTTCTTCCCTGTCCATTTGCTGAACTTTGCCAGTACCAGTACCCCAAGGTCCTGTGTTGTGCCGGGTGGGCAATGTCAAGCGAGGGGTCGTTTCTGGTGTCAGGGGACGTTCTTGAGTTTGGCGGACCGGCGTTTGCGGTCTCCCATAATCATCACTGTCGTTGTTCTTCGCTATTCCTTCTGACTCTGACTCCGTGTCACTTGGCCCAGGAACATGACTTCTGCCTTCGTGGACTCGTCTTGCGTGTTCCTCATCTGGACTGACGGCCGCTTGGAGACTTTCGGGTTCGTATGGTTCGATTCGTGATTCGAGCGCTATCTCGACCGAGTCCGAGTCTTGTTCAAAGACTGCGAAAGCTGCGGATAACTCGGGGAGCTCAGGCACGACACTAACGCGGTTCCTCGACCCGATGTCTCTTCCCCGACTCTTGCTGCGTCCCTTGCTCTGGCTGCGACTTCGCTCTTCCCACATAGCGATGCGCTCTCTGGTACTTGCGCTACTTTCTCGTCTGGCAAATGGCGCGTTTAAGGGGTCGTCGCGTCCGCTTCTTGCGCTATTCCCACCAATGTGCATTGTCCGACCCCTTTCTGCTTCAGCATCGGCATCGGCATCGACATGTTGGAGCCGTTGGAGCGCGCTGGTGAGATCGAGCGGCGCGGCATCTTGTGGAGCTGGAGAGGGAAGCGGAAGATTTGGACGGGTAGGCGCGTCAATGCTATTCCTCCGTGATGGTGGGCGGGTTAGTAAAAGGGTAGAAAAGCGCCGTGGCGTCGGCTCGTAGTTGGGCATTGGTTCCTTCAGTTCGAATAAAATGAACTGTGATGTTGGGACGAAACATGCCATAAACAAGAGGTGACCTTTGAGGTTTTGACGTGTTCTGAGGTTCCTGCATTCTATTAAGGGGTGGCCATTGCCAAGTGATCAGCAAAACGGCTGTCGCATGATGCTCGCTTCAAATCGTAGCCGTTGGCGGCTGTACACTGCCTCAAGGCTCCAGGGGTCAGTTCCCCAGGCATAACCTTTGGTGTTTCAGAATGACGGGACGGGCGCCAAAGGAACCTTCGGCCCTGAGACCATACCACATGTCGAGCCTCAAAAGAGGTGCACTGGACCTGGCATTGGCGGCCGTCAAGCGCTTATCAGCCGACTGAACCGTGCTGTCCCTTTTTCCATCCGAAGCCCATGCCGCCAAAATTTTGGGTTCCTTCCCGCAACACCGCTAGCCGCGGGGTATATGTAGAAGTTCCCGCAGCAACACTTTCACCGGCACTCTCCTCCAATCAACAGACCACCACGCTGTGGTCAAGCGGCTTTGCGGGGGAGGGTATTTGACCGGATGGAACGCCAACCGAAAGACAGAGGCCGCGGGTTCGGCTCCCCCCTCGAGAAGTAAAACTCCAAGAAGAAAAAGAGTTTCCGTAACCGACTACCTCCATCTCCATTTGACCGGCGCGGGAATGGGGTTAGTCGGTGAGCTTTTGGCGCTTCTGTTCCCACTTTGAGTTTGAACTTCGCATCGAATCATCACAACCTGAGATGCAGTTCTCCTATGAAACAGGCCAGACCACAACCTCTCAGTGTCAGCACCCGGTCCTCGCACCTTGATGATGCAACAGACTTTCCACTCTGAGACAGCAAACATCATAGAATCGTTGTTTGTGTCCCTGGCTGCTTGCACCTTGATCACCCCTCTCCAACAGTTTGTGGAGTCGAGTGTTGTGTGTTAGCGACATCGGCGCGCTGCAGCGACAGAAAAAAGCAGCCTCCGAAAGCGCGGTCCAGAATGCTGTGTATTACCTCTAGATGTCATCCATGACGGAGACTGTCTCCGCTGCTGACGTCGGTTCTCCGGGCTCAGGGGCAAAAAGAGGATCCAATTCCAGCAGTTTGTTTTCAGATTGGGGCTTGGCATCGGCTTACATCCTTGCATCCTGCCTAAAACTTGGGATCACCGGGAGCTCTTGCAGCGGTCCTCTGAGGAGAAATGGAATGTGTGCTTTATTGTACGGGAGAGATCGGCAATGTCAAACTTCGAAAGTCTGAATCGAAACAACCGGGAATACAGTGCTGTCGACCCATCACTGACATCATGCTCCGCAACATGACGAGCCCTCCATAAGCGGCATCCTCCGTGTTAGTCAAAAGATGATATCAACCATGTTGGTGATGTTCCATGAACGGGGATATAAACACAACACCGGCATTCCCTCAGCTCCCAGCCTGCTTCCTCCTTTTCCTCATACAGCCCGACCCCAGCCAGATCTCAAACCCCAAAAACAGCCTGAACAAACCTCACTTCCTCGAGAAGCAACAAACACACCCCAACCACCATGTCCGGCACCCAGAACACCAACCCCGGCAACTTTGCCAACCGGTACGGGACCCTTCCATCATAAACCCCTTGACCAGCAACCTGAAAAATGGCACGGATACTAACCACACCCACTCCCACCAGCCCGAAGGAAGAAGTCCGCAACATTGCGTCCAAGGGCGGCCAGGCCAGCCACAGCGGCGGCTTCGCCAGCATGGACCCCGACAAGCAAGTGGGTTGTTGACTCCCCCCCCCTTACACCAGAATACAACCCCGCTGACACTTGAAACTCTCGTAGCGCGACATTGCTTCCAAGGGCGGCCAGGCTTCCTCGGGCAGCTTCGAGCCCGGCAGCGAGCGGGCCCGCGAGGCCGGTCGCAAGGGTGGCTCGCGCACCGGAACGGGCGCGGACATGGATGATGCTGAGTGATTTCGATGATTGGTATGACTGAATGTGGGATTTCGTTTTGTTTGGGAGTGGTTTATGTACGAGTACTGGGTATTGAGGTATGGGTTGAGGTACAGTAGTTGATGGTTTATCATTGTAATAATAGCCTACAAAGAAGTAGCAACTAGGAAATCTAAGTGACCAGACAACTCCTCTCCCGGCATCGGGATGACGAAATGCTAGAGCACCTGCCGTGCTTTGATCCCCTCAGGCGAGCCAGCTCGTTTGCTTGACGAGGTATCCAAGCCCCTGCGAGCTGTGCCGAGTCGTCGGCAGGCAGCACGGCAGCTCATCCTGGCCCGTTTTGGGGCGCAATGTGGCTGTTCCAAAGTTTCAAAGCTTGTAAATGTGCGGAGGATCTTCGCACATCCTCCAGCGATGGAGATAATGGTGTGGCACGGGTAATCGCATGTGATTTGTCCCCGGCTCTAGCCTATCTGCAACCACAACACACTGATTGATTACCTACTCGTGCAACTCCCAGCTGGTTATGCTGCCCATCTTATTCCCCAGGCCAGCGCCAAGAGCGCTGCGTCCCATTTGGTTAGTGTATGCCAGATCCATAAGCAGCCTTAGTGCCATGGCGTCGGCCGGCGCCTTGGTGGGATTTTTGTCGTTGCGATAATATTATTATCGCCAGCAAAACCACCCACAACATGAAGCCGTCACCCAGCGTGATTTGATTGAGTTTACCGAGTCGACATTTCAGCAATGGCAGCATCGCCCTGGACTCTGGAACATGTCGCCAACTTTCGAGACGTTGGCCGCACTGTCAACGAGTATCTCCGGCAAAGGTGGCTTGCTGGCCGAATAATTACCGCCCACACGACGCGCTCGACTGACTAACTGCAGCTTGTAACAGGCGTGTCCGCGAAGGTGTCTTCTTCCGTTCGGCCAGATTAGGTAAGCGTGAGGCCCCTATTGCCCTCGTGAGTTGACCTGCTCACCGCTTAGCAGACGACGCGACATTCCGGGATAGGGAAGTCATCACACAAGTTGTGGGCATCAAAACTGTGATTGACCTGCGCACAGAGTACGTGCATCCCGCGCTGGAAACCTTGACATGAGCCGTTGGCACTGACGAGAGTTGCCAGGTCTGAACATCTCAAGCAAGCCCAGAAGCATGAGGCAAAACTCGCCGCTGCCGCAGGCCAAGCTGCCATCGTCCAGACTCTGCAAATACACGGTCTCGACTATCATCAGGTCAAGGTCACGGGGCGACCGCTTGAGAGACATCTCCTGAGGCAGCTTTCATGGTGGAGCTACATGTGAGCTCTCATGGTATCCTGGTCTCGGGATATCTTTCTGCTGACGCGGACCAGCAAGTTTCTCGTCCTCTTCATCTTCGGGTACCGCATGCAGGCAATCAGCATCCTCGGCCGGGAAGTCATGCTCCCCCGTGGACTGATTGGGCTCGGCATGGACACGCTGGACCAGTCCGGCAAGGAAGTACGCGAGACGCTCTCGCTGTACACCTCCACCAGCTCCCTCCCGAGCGTGGTACACTGTACCCAGGGCAAAGACCGCACCGGTAAGACTCGCCACGACGTTGGATCCCGACATTCAAGGCTCACTCCATCCAGGGCTTGTCTGTGCCCTTGTCCTGATGATTCTGGACATCCCCATCGACGCCATCGAGCACGACTATTTCCTCACCGACACTGCGCTCGCGCATGAGCGGGAAGAGAGGGTTGCGGAAATCCGCGAGATTGGTCTCCCCGAACACTGGGCTGGGACAGCCAAGGACATGATTACCGGAATCAGGGACCATCTGGATGAGCGCTATGGTGGGTTGGATGGCTACCTCGACCACATTGGCTTCACCAAAGCCGACAGATTCCAGCTCAGGGACGCTCTCCTGTACTGAGAGATCCCCCCTCTAGCCCAATGTATCATCTTGATCTCCTTATATTTCTGTAGATGCGAAAGGGTTGTTGAGAGCATCGTGGGAGAAAGTGGCATTGGCAGAGTCATTGTACCGGCCGCTGTCGGATTGTTGGGTAGCAGGCGTGTAGGAGGAATGGCTCATACGTGCAGCCAACATCCCGTTGATTGAAGCGCAACTCTAACTTCTGGGCTGGAGACAGTTTGCTATATATAGTTCTGAACGAAGACGGAACGCCTCGCTTCAGTTATAACCGCTTCTCCTCCTGAGTTTCTAGTAGGGCAGAATGGGGGGAGGTTAATTGTACTTGGTGAATGGGGGTGGCTGGGGGCTTGGTGATTGGGGAGAACGTAACTGGGCTGCTGACTGGGATGCAATACAAGGACGTTGAAGTAATTACAGATTACGTGGGAGCCATCAACCTCAGTTCAGCAGTCGTGTCTAAGTTCTTAGGCCAAGTCTCGGTTGAAGTGACCACAAGCATCATTCAAAGCCCACCCAACCCACCACCAGAACCCCATGATTGAAACAACCTCCCGCCTTCTCCCTCCACATCGAAACCACTTGCGAGGTGTGTGTCACCACGTGCAAGGAACCTCCTCCCAACGTGACTGCTTACAAACTCTCCAGCCCGGAGCGGAACAGTCCGTCTCGTACTTCCAGACCATGCAGCGCTTGGCCTGGCCGGCAAAGTAGAAGTGGGCGCGCCTGTTCCCCCAGTCCATGCAGAGGGACGCATCTTGCTTGGCCTGGTGGTGAGCGTGTTAGCCAAGGCCATTCATTGCACGGCAAGGGGACTGACAGACTGCTGATTAGACGGTGAAGCTGGGTGTGAACGCGCTGGTGTTCGTTCTGTCTGAGAGTATCTCCTCCCGCATGCTTCTGGCGACAGCGCGAGTCAATGTGATGGGAGAGCTCGAGAGTCTTATAAATGGTTGAGAGGCCCAATCCCTCTGGTATCCTCTCCCGCCGAGCATGTCCCTGGCCATGATTCGGGCCTTCTCGAAGTGACATTGACCTGCGCCAACGGCCAGTCCCCGCCCCCGAGCCGGCCGGGATGCCACGATGGTGCTGGATTCTCGACCAGTCGAGGCCGGGCCGCCAGCGAGACAGGAATTGTCGGTGCCTGGCCAGCCGTGTCAGTGACGGCTGGTTAATTAGATGTTTCCAGGCCGTTACCAACAACTCGGATCCTCACCTCCGCCGCACACGAGGTGGACGACAGCGGCTGGCTGGCTCCACACTTTATCCGTTTTAGACGGGCTTCCTGTTCCTCTGCGGCTCCTCACTCCAAGACCAATATTCTTCAGCGAGGGCCGGCTGCAGGACAGCAGGGCCAGAAGACAAGGGGGATGCGGCCGGCTGCCGGGGTGTACCACCCCGGACTGGCTTCTTGCACTGGCCCTGTTTCTTGCGCGGCTGGGAATTTGTCGGTGGACTGCGGGATGCCCTGGTTCGCTTTGAGGTGAAGGTCGAAGAGAAGCTCGTCGCGAAACTCACAGCCGGGCCGGCGCCGAGCGATGTGGTCTCCTGGCTTGGCTCTTCATCGTCTGCACACAGGTATTGTATGGGAGCGGACGTGCCGTCGGCGGCACCGGAGCCTTTGATGCCGACAGGTTGAGAAGGATAATGGTCCTCGCAATCCAGGAATTCGTCGTCAGCCGACTCGTCTGTTATGCCAAGAGTGATTTCCTCTCCTGGCGGGGCCTCCACGTTGGCTGGAAGGCTCCTTGCGTTCGCCATCTGAATGAAGCCATCGCGATGTCTTTAGGCCAAGTCCCGAGCGTTTCTGAACACCGTTGCTCCTTGAACAAAGGTTTCACGGTCGCTGGTCAAAGCAATTGCCTTGACTGGAGTCATGTGGTACTCAGGTTGGCTCGCGGTCTCGACCGGCGGCGTCATGTGGTGGGCGTACAGGTGGAGCGTGCCCGTCCCAGCGTGGTAGGTCGAGCTATAGGTGTATGCATTGCCGTCGAAGGTGGCTTGCTCCGCGCTGTAGTTCTGTAGGGCGTGCATCGCGCGGGCACCGATTGCACCGTCGAGGCTCGCTTGTCGTTTCGCGATGTCGGCGCCACTCTCGCAGAGATGCAGCAAGATGCGTACCTATATTGACTTGGCTGCAGAAGATGCTGCGTGTGAGGTTCCCAGGGCAGGGTGTAAGCTGACAGAGGCTGGGAAAAAAGGTGGGCTTGCGCACTGGCCACCAGACCAACACAGCCCGTTCCATTCTTCACAATCTCACCAATTGCTCTCTCCATCTCTGTCAGGCTTCGCGTCTCCCGCATCGGCTATATTAGTCCATCTCCAGGCTGCCTAGTGCGCGGTTAGAGGGGGCCAAGAACCCGCTCAGCGCCTGCTGCCCTTCCGCTACCATGGCTCTAGAATGGGACGTACCACCCTCCCCAGTTCATGTTGTGACAGACTTTGTCGAGCGGTAAGCAAGCCATCCTCATCCTCCGAAACTTCCCCACACCTTGGCCACAGCAGCAGTTGACCAGTTTCCATCTCTTGCGCAGCTATTCTCAGTCCCATCTCCCTCTTATCATTCTCTCGGCGTCTGGCGTCCTGCTCGCGTGGCAATTACAAAAGCCATCCTCCGCCCAGGAATGCACCGCCCAACCACCCGCCAGATCCGTACGCCGTGTCTTTTTGACTGCCCTCGAAGGTCTGCTCCTGGCGACGACCTTGTCTCTCAGCCGGGATGGCCTCGCTGCAACAAGTGCATCCGCTAGTTCGAGTTCCTGGGCTGGCATCACTTTCGGCTCGTACCTGGCCGGATTGTATGTCTTCAGGTTAGCTCTGCTGCCGCCCTCCGGCCTTGAGCATGCGAGACGGGCTACTATCTACCATTCAGCCGCACTCTATGCTACTTCCCTGCTCACAACCATCGCAACCTCTGGTGGCGGCTCGACCGCAACCAAAGTATCATCTGCTCTGCTCGCCACTGTCTTGCTCTCGCCGCGCCCGCGTCCGCCCCAGAAGGATGGTCGCCTTGAGTTGGACGTAACGGGCGAATCCCAGTCCAGCATTTTTGGTCTGTGGGCGTTTGCCTGGCTGGACGGCATGCTCTTTAAGGCCTGGCGTACTGGGACCCTCCAGCCTCGGGACCTTCCAGAGCCGGCTCTGCTCAGCGCTGCCGACGAGCGGGTGATGAGAACTAAACAGGGGAGGAGGTGAGTCGTTTATTTGCCGTTGCTACGAACGTGTCAATCGGATTGCGCTGACATTACCCTTCTGATCTGAACCCTAGTGCATCTCTTGTTTATACCCTTCTACGTCACTTTGGGACGCAGCTGGCAGTTCAAGGGGCTCTTGCGGTCGCTTGGGCAATCCTGACGTTTATGCCCACTTTGCTGCTGAGGACCATCCTCCAATTTGTCCAGAGCCCAAACGAGTCCTCCATCCACGAAGCTCAGGGCTACGTGGTGCTCGTGTTTGCCACCAGTATTTTGGCATCGGCTGCCGAGGCTCGGACGGTTTGGCTTGGCCAGAAGATTGGGCTCCGGCTGAAGACCATCCTGATCGGCGAGGTCTATCAGAAAGTATTGAGGCGGCCAGTGGCCTTTGGGTCTTCGAACGGTCGGCCTGGAGGACAAACGGCTGATATCGGCACCATCATGAACCTCTTCACCGGCGATATCAACCAACTTGCTGATCTGGGGGCCAACATGCACCAGGTCTGGGCTTCGGTGCCTATACAAATCGTCATGGCCGTCACGTTGCTCTACCGGACTCTGGGGCTTAGCGCGTTTGCAGGCATTGCGTTGATGGCGCTGATGGTACCCGTGAATTCGCGCATCGCCCAACGTTTGGGTGCCATCCATATGCAAGTCATGGCTGCGTCCGACCTCAGAATCCAGAGCACTACAGAGATGCTCCGCAGTATTCGAGTCATCAAACTCATTGCTTGGGACTCCCTTTTCCGGCAGAAGATTGCCGTCCAACGCGCCGCCGAACTCAGGGCGCTTCGTGTCCGTTATATGCTCTGGACGACCTCTGCGACCATCTGGTACGGCCTGCCTCTGCTGATCACCTTTTCTTCGTTTTTCTGCTACTCAATCATCGGGGGGAAGTCGTTGACACCTTCACTTACCTTCACATCACTATCTCTCTTCAACCTCTTGAAGTCGCCGCTCGACGACTTGATCAGCATAATTGGACGTGTCCAGAGCTCCCTCGTAGCTGCCGGGCGGGTGCAGAGCTTCTTGGACGAGGAGGAAACCGAGAAATATCACGTCCTTGGTTCTTCCGCCGGTCTCCAACATGAAGTGGAAATTGGCTTCGAGCACGCGACGCTCTCCTGGCCAGGAAAGAGCGAGGCGACAGATCTCTCCTCAACGGACGGCAAAACAACAGAGAGTCCCAAATCCTTCAGTCTCAAAAGTTTTGACTTCAAGTTCAAGGTTGGAAAGCTCAATATCGTCATTGGAGCTACCGGCAGCGGCAAGTCTTCGCTCCTGTACGCGCTGTTGGGAGAGATGCCGCTCGTCTCCGGAAATGTGAGGATGCCTGCCGCGGTTTCTCGCGAGGCTCTGCCTCGTGATGAGAAGACAGGATTGGTCGAGAGTGTGGCCTTCTGTGCTCAAGAGGCTTGGCTGGCCAGCAACACGGTGCGCGACAACATCCTCTTCGGCCAACCGCTCGATGAAGCGCGCTACAAGGCTGTCCTGCAGGCCTGCGCCCTCGAGCCCGACCTGAAAATATTGCCTCGGGGCGATCTCACCTCGGTTGGAGACGGGGGAGTTTCTCTCTCTGGCGGACAGAAACAACGTGTCTCCCTCGCACGCGCTGTTTACTCCAATGCGCGCCATCTGCTTCTGGATGACTGTCTGAGCGCTGTTGACGCTCACACTGCTTCGTGGATCTTCCAGAGGTGCATTGCAGGACGCTTGATGCAGGGACGCACCTGCATTCTGGCAACACACAATGTGGCACTTACAGTGCCTGGCGCCGATTACGTCGTCCGCATCGACAATGGTGTCGTGGTTGCCACGGGTTCTCAACAGGAATTGGCGGTTCAAGGCCAGCTTCCGGAGCTCGCAAATGGGCCGGGCAAGCATGGCACTCCTAAGGACGTGCCGGGCGAGGGCGGCGAAGCGGAGCAGACGCCCGCGGACGAAACGGAAGGGGAGCAAGGGGAAAAATCCGACTCACATGCTGTCAAGCTTGATGGACCGAACACAAGACAAACCATCATCAAATACCTCGCTTCCATGGGCGGATGGAAATACTGGATCTCCCTGGCGGTCTTCTTCGTGGCGCAACAAGTTGGATCCATCACCGTGAACTGGTGGGTCCAGCGACTCTCCAACGCGACGGTAGGAGCGCAACCCCGCTCAGCGGAGGAGACAGTTGAGGAGTCCGGCCCTGCGTCGCCATGGAGCTTGGAGCACTACTTTGCCATCTACGCCCTTCTCCTTGCTGCCTATTTCGTAATAGGTTTCATGAGATTATACATCTTGTCCGTCGGCTCCCTGGCAGCTTCGGCACGCATCCACGGCAGTCTTCTCGAGTCCGTTCTGAGTGCGACTCTCAAGTTTTTCGACGATAAATCATTTGGTCAGCTGATCGGCTTGTTCTCTGGAGACATGAGGACCGTCGATCAAGATCTGGCAGTGCTTGCCATTGCCACGCTACATTTCGTGGGGTCACTTACAGCTACCGCGATACTCATCGTCGTCATTACTCCGCGGTTCTTCGTCCCGGCGATTCTCATCTCTCTTGTCTACTACTTTATCGCTAAGGTCTACATCTCCTCATCGAGCGACCTCAAAGCTCTCGAATCGACGCGACAATCTCCGGTCCTCCAGCATCTTGGCGAGACGCTCTCCGGAATCGTCACCATCCGTGCCTACGGGGCGGAGAGGGAATATCTGTCCACCAGTTCAGCGCTGCTTCGGAAGCTGAACCACCCTTCATTCTTCCTGAGTGCCACGGAGAGGTGGTTGGTTCTCCGGCTCAGTCTTACCAGTGCCTTCGTTTCCCTGTTTGCCGGTTCTTTTTCCATCAGGAGTAACGGGGATGCGGGCACGATTGGGCTGAGCATGTCATATGCCATTGTTTTCTCAGACCAGGTACTGTGGTTGATCCGATATTACATGGTGACTGCCCAGAATATAACTGCGTAAGTCATCCTATAACGTTCTCTTCAACGCAGCGGTCCAACAAGCTAACGTCATGCTATCTAGTTTCCAGCGCGTTCGTGGCTGCTTGGACGAAAGTGCCGAGGCGCAAGAGGCGAAATCCGCTACAGAACCAAGCCGAGAATGGCCTCGGTCAGGCCTGGTGGAATACCGGGCAGTCTCTGCTCGCTACGCAGCTCACTTGGACCCCGTACTTCGGGACCTGTCCTTCCAAGTCCGGCCCCGAGAGAGAGTGGGTATCGTCGGCCGCACTGGGGCTGGAAAATCCAGCCTGGCACTGACTTTGTTGCGCGGCCTCGAAATTGAGAGCGGGCAGATTCTGATCGACGGCGTGGACACCAAAACGATCGGTTTGCGCGCGTTGCGGAGCCGGCTCGCCTACGTCCCGCAAGACCCGACGCTCTTTGCCGGCACGCTGCGTCTCAATGTTGACCCGTACAACGAGCACACAGACAGGGAGATCCTCGATGCCCTGGCACGAGTTGGTTTGCTCGATTCACGAGAAGAAGGAGCAGAAGGAAAGTTCACGGATCTACTCTTTACTCTCGCCGAGAAGGGCTCAAACATATCCCAGGGTCAGCGGCAGCTCGTGTGCATTGCACGTGCTGTGTTGAAGGGTTCCAAGGTGGTCGTTCTGGATGAAGCGACAGCATCCATTGACCACGAGTCGGACCTCAAGATCCAGGCATGCATCCGGAACATGGAGGCCACTGTCATCACGATTGCGCATCGTCTCCGCACCGTCATCGACTACGATCGCATCCTTGGCTTGGACGTGGGGCGCGTGAAGGAGTGCGACCATTCGTGGCAGTTGCTTCAGCGCAAGGACGGCATCTTCAGGGGTATGTGTGATGCGGCGGTGGACCGCGAAGAGCTGTTTGCTCTTTCGAAGGCGGCTTGGGATAGTAGACAAATTGCCTGATGATAGGTACGAATTACATGTTTGTACACGACATTCAATTGAAGCGCGCCCGCATGATGCATCCGGCAGACAGACGCACAACAACCCACCACTTCAACTATAACCATCGACATGTAAGCAGCATCTCGGTGACGGAGTATGCTCGGGTCGCAGTTTGAACCCAGGAAAATGAAGGACGGCCCGAGGGGCAGAAACAGAAACTTTAGGATCCTGCCGACCCTTCTTCATCCCCCGACCAGGTATTGCCTCACTTCTTGGCGGGCATTTCTCTTCCCTCTGGGAACGGACTGCCGTTGGTCTCGGAGTCAACAACTGCGTCTCGCCCATGCCGTCGGCAGGGTCTTTCGTATCCGGATAACGCCCCAGGGTACATGACGATGACGGCACTCCCGACACAGGGGTAAGCATACCACCCCTGTGCCGTCTCCCCCCATGGCGCGGTACCGGGATGGTGGGTATCTCTGCATACTCAACATCCCCCGACTCCCCAGGCGGCGTCAGCATCACCCGCGGTTCTCTCCGGGCCCTTGTCGATGGCACTTTCTTGGTCGTCCCAACCCGTCGCCGCTCTTTCGCCGAGGGGCGGCTGACTTGCTGCACCTCCTCCACCTCCCGACTGACACAAGACCACTTGCAAAGGCCATTAATTCTCGGACACAACCTCAACAACAACTGCTGCGCCAGTCCCAGCGTATCATCATCCTGGTACAAGCACGAGGCGGGATGGTCGGTGACAAAGCTGAGAAAGTTGCGGTACAGCTCCAGGTGCTCGTTGATATCCGACTGCTCTTGCGACAGCCAGCCCAGCCCGCCTTGGCTTGGGCTTGGGGCCGGGTAAAATTGTGCGATCCTCAACTCCTCGCATCTCCTGATGGCCTGCAACAGGAGTTTGTGGATGACCAAGTCCACGCTTTGATACACTCCGTATGCGGAGTGGTGGATGATTGCTGAGAAGAGAGTGTTGACTTGTGTCAAGTCATCCGTGAGATGGGCATGGTCGCTGGTGTGGTGCATCTCATCGCCAAGACATATGAGAGCTTCAAAGGCGTCGTGCAGCCGTTGGCGGTGAAAGTGGTGTAATATATCGTGGATATGGCAGGTGGGCGTGGGTGGTGCGGTTAATGGTGATGGGGTGGATTGTGGGGATAGGAGAAGTTCCATAGTGGCGGTGGTGGTGGTGGTGGTGTGTAGATGGCCAGCAAACCGCGGGGGGTAATGTCGTGGATGTCAATGTTGATGGGAATGGTGCTAGAGATGATGGTTGTGGGCCCAGGGGATGGGGGGAGATGAAGTGCGATCTTGGGGCTGGGATGCAATATGGCTGCGGGTAGCAGGTAGGGTGGTCAGAAAAATGGAGAGGGAGAGATATGGGAAGGGGGGAAATGGGAGGGAGGGCTGGATTTATACGTGCAAGGTCGTCCAAGTGGTGGCCAATCAACTGTTGGCAGATTTGGTGCTTCTCTGGCCGGTTTTCAAGGCTTAGGGCAGCAAGAGATATGGCGTCGGTTTTGTAGGGGACGGTCATCAAATGGGGGGGTAGTTGGTATGGGCGGACGACAGCCCCCCTGTCGGCCGCCTAAAGCGGCGAGGTGCGCACACGACAACACCCCATGTCGCCCACATCCTTCCCTTCCACCCTCCCCCCTCTCCACTTTCCGTCAACCTCACCAAAAACCGGGCATCACAATCGGAAACGTGGGAAAGAGTTGACGCAGCCCGGTAGGCTGTTCATCTCGAATGCACACATGTCTTGTGACAGACATATCCCTGAGCGACTTGGCCTGTGGTGATGAGTGAGCAGGACACGGCGTGGAGTGCTCTAGATGCCGGCGATCAAGTATCCGCCCAGTTATCGTTTCGCAGAGATTGATAGTGATCATGTCCCGGATTTCCGGAGAGATGCAGCGTTGGTAGCTGACCAAACGGCTTCTACAAGGTGGTGTAGGTGGTGTAGGTGGTGCAGGTGGTGCAGGTGGTGCAGGCGGCTCAGGCTGCAACTGGCTGTGAACAGGGGGCTGTCTCGAGGGCTTGGCGGCTGGATCAGAATAGGTACGTCCAACCCCAGAGGTGAGGGATACTCGGGGACACGGAACGAAAGTGTCAAAAATGAAATATTAGCTTCTCTGACGACCGGGCAGTCATCTCTTGAGGTCATTTCAAATTTTTGAGGGCATCATGGTCCGTTGCTGCATTGTCCGTCCTGAGCACCAGGAGCAGACGAGATGTCGTTGCGGGGATTACATAATCCTCCATGTCAGTGGGATTACGTAACCCACCCGACGACACTCTCCTCAGCGCCCCATCTGGTGGTCGATGCTTGTGATCGGGGCAGTGTGCGCCTGGGTAGTTGGTCATGATGATGCCGTGTGGCTTTTGTAGGGCGGGTGGAGATAGGCAAAAGCAAAAAGTCTGACATTGCTTCTCGTTGTGTTGATGTCTGGTGTCTTGCAGGCATGGAACTTTCTTGTCGTGTTTGGGGAGAAGGAGACCCAATTGCGGTTGGTCGCAACTCGCTGGGGTGAAGAAAAATCTTGGCCAAGAATCGGCCGGCTAAACATCGGTGGAGTTCCTCATGGGGAATGGCCGACTTGCTTGCCCCACACAGAGACAACTGGCTCGGGCCGCGCAGCGACCTGGACAACCCTAACCCTTAGTTTCACTTGGACCGACCAGTCGAGAATGAAGCAAATGAATAATATGTTCCATTTAACTTTAAGAAAGGAAAAGGCCTGGAATTTGAGCTGGCTTGGCAGAATCCTCAACCCAACTAGATTCATGGTCAGATGGTCCTAAAACAGCAGAAGAAAAGAAAAACCTCGCTACAGGTCGTATCTTCCCCGCGCACCCCCTGAACCATGTCAACAAACACAAACAGCGCCGAGCAGGCGCTCAAACAACTCACAGGTCCCTCACGCCTCCGAGGCAGTGTTGACCTCTCTCCAACTGTCAATATCAACCTCATGCATGACTACGGGAAAGTTACACTTCTTCCGCGGCCCGGGACAAGCACAATGATGCCCGTAAAAACACTTCGGGTCCCTACAGGCCTGACGGTCAGAACACTTCCTCCCCCTTAGCTTGTGGCGCATGACAAGCTTCTCCCCTGAGTTTAGCTGGTCGTGGAGGTAGCCGCAGCCTCCCAAGCAAGCCCCATAAAGGTAGTGCATGTTGCAAAACCGCTTGCCGTCGTCCAACTTGCGATTGAATGACTCGGCTGCCGCGGCGGATCTGGGGGGGAGCGGCATGTCGACTCGGTGGCCGTTGGCGTTGATCAAAATAATGGCTGCGTCCAGAGTCCCAAAGACGGGAAGAGTTCGGGGGCCACGATTCGGCGGCGAAGTTGATTGGGTCCTTGAGACGGCTGCCCCGGCCGCGTAAGTCGCCGGCGGTGATGACGACGTAGCAGACGGAGACACGGGAAGCTCGTTGACCTGGACTGCAACTTCGGCGAACTTGAAGTTTGTTGCGACCCCCCAAGATGATCCAGCGCCATTTGTCAGAGAGCTTCCTCTGAAGACGGTCTCCATCGTCGTCGAGCGAAACGGCAGGTTTTTGTTCCTGAAATCAATACCCGTCTGGAATGACTTGATCAGGGTCACCTTTTTAACGACCGCAGGGTCATAGACATATTTCTCCAGCATCCGAACATATGAACTGTCGTGACAGCAAGCGAGCAGGATATGCTGGCAACTGGGGTTCTCGACGAACTGCCGGAAAGCACCTAGTCGGGATCCAAGTATGTTTGATCAGCCAGCTGCGAAAGATGAAAAAAAAAAAAGAAAAGAAAAAAAAAAAGAAAAAAACGGAAAGATCATACGCACCCATCAACTTGCAGTCGGCTCGATCTTTGCCCTTTCCAACAAGAACAAAGTCGAACATGTCATCAGCTTGGGAGAACCCGCAAGTAAAGCGGGACAAAATCTGGTGCCCGTCTTCCCTCCGCTTGGCAATGCCCGCCTTCACCAACAGAGTTGCCAGGCCCTCTCCATAAGCAAACGCCTTAGCCACGATGGGGATACCGGTCAAGCGCGAATCGACAGACTTCAAGTACTGTTGCACAGCTGATTTCACATCAACCGCTGCTCGTTCGCCAACCTCGCCCACATCGTCATCCGCATAGTGCTTGTCGTGGAACTGAAACAATGGAGAGCATGTTAGATGCTGCTGTAGCCTTACGGATGATGGATAAAGGGGTTGCGCAAGCTCACCAAGTAACCATCGGCATCCGCATCGATCAGCACAAGCGCAAACGCACTACGTCTCTGAGAAAAGATCAGCGACCAGAACGGGGATCTGAGCAACAGGTTTTGACTGCAGCGGTGAAACTAACCATGGCTTCCTCCAGCTTGTTGAACTCGTCGTCCAACATCTCGGCGCGCTGTTGCATCAGCCGCCCAGCGACACGCTCACGCTCGAGGTCACGACGGATGTCGTTATACTGTTTCGCGAGATCGCTAACCTGCGCACTGAAGTTCTGGGGGGTTTACATCGTCCGTCAGCAACTGGTCTGGGTTTCACGGCAAAACAAAATGACAGGTTGAAATGTACTTGCCGTCAGAAACTTCATATTCTCGTCAGACTGTGCCTGGAACTGGCCCAGGAACACCCTCATAGCCTCGGGCGTATCCGACATGCTGGGCGCTCAAACCAATAGCGCGTTTTGGAAACACCGCAAGTCCACAGATACACCACTGCTAGCAGTGGAAAGGATGAAGAAAGAAAAGGGGAAATAGGGGAAACAAAAGGGATCACTCCCCGCAAACGCTCAAATGCGCGATCAAATGCACCAGGCACACCACGCCCTGTGGCTGAGCTGATAGGTCGCCAAAGTCGGCCAACGACAACCAACGACAGCCAACGACAACCAACGAGACAATCAACGAGACAACCAACGCAAGGTTACACAACATGTTGTCCGCCCTGTCAGAGAAAAACACGCAGCAGGACAGGAAAGCCTCGAGTCAGTCCATAGGCTTTCACCGACCGCCGCCCGCAATCACTCTGCAGCTGCCCATGCCAGGCGTTATTGTTTCACCTTCACTTCCGTTCGCCGCGCATCCACCCAACCCTGCCTCTCCCAAGCAGGCGAAACCCATTTCACCATATACTGCGACACTCCCACCTCCTCCAACGCGCGCATATCGCCCCGGCCGCACATCCCACTCGCACGTCTCGCCGGTTTCCGGAACAGTCTGACAAGGAGCAGAGAACAATGTCCCATACCTAGGTAGGTACTTAATCCATGCAGTCAGTGCTGCGCTCACAGAGTGATCCTTCCAGAATCTTCTCCGTTCATCAATGCAACAATAAAAAGAGCCAGGAACCCCACCCCAACAGAAAAATACGCCACATGTGTGTTGACAGTCCCATAAAAAGCTAGCGCCAGCTCCAGAAACCGCCCTACCGAACGCCGCGGCTGGTCAACCCACATGATACCCGACCACGATCTCAACGTCTGCGCGAGGGAGAGCAAGACGAGCGCCACAGCCTGCATCAGCAACGAAACGAGGCTCAGCGCGCCCCGGGTCTGCAGCTCGCGAACTGTCTGGACCCCATATACCAACTGAAGGATCACGGCAACTATGTTGGCTGGCACCAAGAGACACAGCCACAGGCTCCACCCCATGATATAGACGGCGATATACCGCCCCAAGGTTCCCGGGTCGTCTGGATCAAAATACGGAGACTGATTGTACCAGAGAAAAGCCAGCGAGACGGGAATAGCTATAATGACGATGATGCTGACGGTTATTGTGAGGTCCGTCGACGTGATGCTAGACGCTGGGTACTCGACCAGATCATCGGGGGTCGAAGGGGTCCGATGCGCGATGTAGAGCGCGAGGCTTGCGGCTGTCAGCGGCTCTACAATAGCCAAATACCGCTAGAGAATTTGTCAGATCTCAACCAAGGCGACGGGCTTACAGGACCATGGCAGCAACAAACTGCACCGCAGCCTGGATGAAGCCAAGAAGGGCCGAATACGCCTTCCATCCGGTATATGGCCCACCGTTAGCGCAGTTGAAGGCGTCGTAGAACATGGGGTGGCATAGGCGCAGAGCGAGCGTCAGAGTTGAGGAGAGGCTGTGGAAGAGGACGAAGCGCGACGAGATGGCGCGGGTGCCATGGGCGACGATGCTGAGGTACTGCGGGATGTAGGCGGCAAAGACGAAGACGCAAAGGAGTCTGCGGTGAGGCGTTAGAATAAGGTCGCGTGCGGTGTGATGTGTGTGCTACGATGCAGGGGAATAGTGCTAATACGTTTCCACGACTGTCTGGAGAGGCGACTGGTACACCCGGTGTGCCTCGCACCGATCCACGTCGCCTTGCATGTTGGAAACTGGAGTGTGTGGACCGTGGTGGAACGCTCGGAGATGCAAAGGGGCTCAAGGGGAATGGAGACCACAAAATGATTGAGAAAAGGCAGACGAGGTTCACCAGAAAGCGGTCCATGACTGTCAAGGTTGCCCCCTCTGGGTGGCTGTGCCGCTGGCTCGGATGATCAAACGGCCCGGGAGAAATAGATTAATGTCATGGCCGAATTCAGACTGTTTGTATCACCGTCCCAGGCATCTGAGTACATTTCATAAAAAAATCTCATCCCAAGGCTCGGGGGGTAATAATAAGCAATAATTACTAAATACAAGAAGCCCAAGCCCAAGTATCAGACAACCCCTCCTCAGACCGACAACACCTGGTCAGGCCGCTCTGACACAGTCGCCCGTGTTCAAGACGACGGATATTTCTCGCCCACATCCCACTGCCCAGGGTTAGCCAACGCGAACAGTGCTGTTTGGTGAAGACAAGCAAAAATGCTTCGAGGACAAAAGGAAGTGCAACAGCCCCGCATAACGTACGTGTTCGACAATGCAACCGCCCTCCCACCGGTACCGGTCAACAATCTCGCCAAAGCTCGCGGAATTGTAGTTGACCCAGGACGTATCCCCCTGAATCGTGGACCGGATGTAGGTGGTTTCGATGCCTTGCCAGATGGGGCTCAGGATGGACCAGGCGGACGCGGATCCGTTCTTTGCGAACGGGTTGTGGTTCTTTGGACAACGAGTTAGGATTTGCAGTACTGGGCCCGTGTAATACCGATACGTGCATGTGGAAACTGAGGGATTCTTACAATGTAGTCGGCGGCAATGTACTCGAACGCGTTGTAGATGTTCTTGTGCTCTCCGACAAAGGAATCGACAAAGCCCGCCCAACGCGCATCCAATTCCTCTTGCGTCGGAGGCGGGTCTGCCCTGACGCACGGGGGAGGAGCCTTGGGCACCTTCGTGCAGCCGGCATGGGCCGCGAGCGGTGCGGCAAGGAAGGCGGCGACGCAAGTCAGGAGGCGCATTGTTGGATGCTGGATGCTGGATGCTGGAACTGACTGGAGATTCTGAATTTGGGATGGAGACTCAGGGACATGGCACGGTGAGTCGAGACCGTGTGGGTATTATATCTGTGACTGCCGGCCAGCGGGAACGAACCCGGGCCCTGGTGACGCTCGGACGATTCAGAGAGGTGACATCCCGTTGTTTTTATTCCGCAACTGGCTAATCTAGACGCGCTATTACATGCAGGATTGGTGCCGTAGGGCTCATCTCCCTTGCAGTTGGTGGGGCAGACAGTCCCGATTTCTCTCTGTTGGGGATGGGCGCATGGGAAAGGTCTGGTTGAACATTTCGCTTAACATGGCTGTGGCGGCTCTATCGGGGAAATGAGTCGTCCGTGCAGAACCATGCTGTGCCCTATGGGGGTTCAATAGCTGCTCTCCAGCTGCTGCAGAAAAGGGATGCGACATTGAGGACTGGAACTGCTGAGTATTATTTGGCATAAGGGGGCTGATTGAAAGCCAGCTCTTTTAGGGGCAGCCGGGTGACTGCCGTCGCCGACACTCTCAGATCAGCAATGCTGTACGGAATAATCCGTACTTCCGTACCAATGAGTATTGCTACATTACTGCCGTATTTGAATGCGCGTCCACGCCCTCTCTTGGACAAACGCGGCCTCGAGACCTCAACCGGGGCCAAACAAGAACACAACCGTCCGCCCAGCCCCAGTCCCGCAACCCCTTTTCTCCGCCCGCCGTTCCGCCATGCTCGGCCCGCCCGGGCCCAGCTCCGGAACGGCGTCGACGAGCGGCGTAATAAACAAGTTGATTTAGGATCCTGTTCAAAACTTCAAATGGGATTTTTGACAAAGTAAAAGTAAGATGCAACCACTCGTGCTCAAGTAACGCCCATTAACTAGATCTCAACTGTGGCAGCCCCTGAATGCCACCCTAATTACTGCAAGGAAAGAGACAGAGATCATTTGGCCCCCAAGTCCTCTTCCCGGTTTCTAGCAAGTGACGTGCTGCAACGCGATGATAAAAGGATCAGGATGGTAGTGGATTGGTTGGCATGAGGTTACCATAATTAAGAGTTGACCGGACATAATGGTTTGGTTGTCCCTCCCTGGAGCGGCCCATTACGCGGCTTCCGCGCTGGGCATTCCGATTGCGCGTTTCTGTTCAGTTGTTCAGCGTGTTCGGCATGCTTGTGCCATGGGGCATGCCACTAGACTACTAGTATACTCAGCCCAGCGCTGCGAACAAAATCCGATCCTCACTCTCCAGGTTATATCCGTTATTTGAACAAGCCAGGCATATTGTACTGATTATAGCTACTGGACTGCATACCTACACCCAGATCCTCACATACAGATGGCGGCGATGCGGCGGATAAACCCTCTTTGGCGAGGCAAGGTGCCAGAGGTCCCATCGGAGCGGCAGACCTCACGAGAACAACTGCTGGCCTTTGGTCCTTGTTGAGCTTTGCCGTGGCTTAGTCATTTGATGAGCCTATGTTGGCGATACTCTTGTTCCAGGATGTCATGGCTCGAGTTTGCTAACTTCATGTTGGCATTTCGTAGACGGGTTACCGACCGGCCTTTGAGCGGAGCGATGTTTGGCTGGTTCCGGATGCCAGAGGCGCCGCAGCATTGCACGAAAAGCTTGGAAAGGCCTTCAAGAGCCGAGACGCCTCAAAACGGCACCTTCCCCTTGCGTGGGCTCCCTACGACACGTTCAAGTTCGACTTCTGGATGGGCGGTGTCTGCCAGCTGCTCGCTGCGCGCACTCAGGTCATGGCGCCCCTCACCCTGCGGTACCTGATCATGTACGCAAAGAATGCCTACGACGCAATTCTAGATGGCCAACACGCCGCCCCGCCGATGACCGAGGGCATGGGATACATGATCGGCATCTTGGCGATGCAGGTCATCCAGAGCTTCACCCTCAGCCATTTCTACTATCGGGGCATGCTAATCGGCGGCGCGGGTCGCAGTGCCATCATTGCACTAGCCTTTGACAAGTCTCTCAAGCTCTCCACAAGGGCCAAGGTTGGAGGTCGTGATGCAGGGGAACGGGAACATGGAACCGGACAGGCCACAGCAGACCCCGAAGGCTGGTCCAACGGGCGCATCATAAACCTCATAGCAACCGACGCCGCGCGGGTCGAGCAAGCATGTGCGGTCTTGCACCTGATTTGGACGTCGCCGCTCCAAATTGTCTTGACGGTGGCTCTCCTGCTCGTCAATCTGGGCTACAGCTCCTTAGCCGGCGTTGCTGTTCTCGTCGGCGGCCTCTACGTCCTGACCAAGATGATGAAGGCACTCACCAAAGGGCGCACAGCCATCAACAAAATCACGGACCGCCGAGTCAACATGACACAGGACATCCTCCAGGGGATCCGTTTTGTGAAGTACTTCGGCTGGGAGGCCTTCTTCCTACAGCGTCTGAAGCCCATCCGAGCAGACGAGACAAAGGCCTTGCAGACCTGGCACGCTACCAAGAGCGCCATTGGAGCCGTGTCAATGGCGCTGCCGATATTCTCCAACATGACCGCCTTCATCGTGTACTCCGTCACGTCGCACGACCTAGAGCCGGCCACAGTCTTCTCCTCGCTGGCACTCTTCAACGGCCTGCGTACGCCTATGAACTGGCTTCCCGTGGCCATTGGCTATGTCATGGACGCCTACACAGCACTCCGGCGGATTGAGGATCTCTTGTGCCGAAGAGGTCCCTGAGCCGCCTGTGCCAGAGCCTCAGCTCCCAGATGCGGTGGTGCTTGACGAGGCGTCGTCCACATGGGAAGAGGCGCTTCGACCAGGAGACGAATTACCAGGAAGCTCAGGCAAGCAAGCCAGGGCGGCCAAAGAAGCGAGATCTCCCATGGCCGCATCCGTCTTCGTAGCCGGCATGGGAAACGATCTTCATTGGGAAAGGAGAAAGCGGCCGCTGATCCAAACGGTCAACACGAAGCAGCATCACAAGCAGGAGACGAAGCACCGTTCCAACTGAGAGAAAGGTTTCCTTCCAGGCTGGCAAACACGAGCTGATTGGTGTGATTGGGGGCGTAGGGTGCGGCAAACGGCAGGCAGCATGCGCTTCTCGGACAGCCGGGCCTACTGCCCACAGTACGCCTGGATCCAGAACGCCACGATCCGCGACAACATCCTGTTTGGCAAGCCGTACAATGCCGAGATGTACGCCCGTGTCGTGCGAGCCTGTGCGCTCGTGCGCGACTTTGAGTCTCCCTGGCGGTGATCTGACCGAGATCGGGGAGCGTGGCATCACGCTTTCAGGGGGGCAGAAGCAGCGCATCGACATGGCCCGCACCATCTACTCGGACGTCGGCATCGTACTCCTTGACGACCCGCTCTCGGCCGTTGATGCGCACGTCGGCACGCACATATTCAACGAGGCCATCTGCAATGCCGGATCCTGGCGACCCATCAGGTGCATTTCACCTCGCGCTGTGACAGAGTCGTGCGGATGGTCCATGGCCGAATCGCGGCTGTCGGCACGTACCAGGATCTGATGAATTCCAGCCCTTCTTTTGCAAAGTTACTTACTGCTTCGGCGCCGCAATACCAGAAAGAGGACGACGAGGAGCAGAAGGAGGGGAATGCACAAGCCAAACTGGAGCCAACCACGGGGGAAGTAAAAGATGTACACGAGACAGACTCCGGAACGAAGAAGGAGGCTCAGCAGCTGATCCAGGAGGACGTCAAGGTTGTTGACAGCATGCCGTGGTCGATATACACGGCGTGGATGCGCGCCTCTGGCAGCATCATAAACATGTTTGGGGTGCTGCTTCTGCTGACCCTCTTCCGAGCTGCGAACATCCTTACCAGCCTGTGGCTGTCATGGTGGGTGTCCAACCAGTACCATCTGTCTCGTGGCCAGAATGTGAGTATTAGTTAGCTACCGACATGTAGTTAAAGCCCCGAGAGGAAGAGTGCTAACAGGCCCATTCAGATTGCGATATACGCTGCCTTGGGCGTGGTCCAGGGCTTCTTCCTGTTTACCTTCTCGCTCGCCGCCGCCACGGTTGGCACGACCGCATGCCGGACCATGTCCAACGAGGCCATGCGGCAGATCCTTCGAGCGCCCATGGCCTTCTTCGACACGAAACCCCTCGGAAGAGTCATGCACCGGTTCGCTCCACCAGTACACCTCTTCCCTCCAGGAGGCACCGCTCGAGTGTGAGCCTCGGGTGCGTCCGTCTTGGTCAGAGCAGGGAGAGATCGAGTTTCAAGCGGTACAGATGCGGTATCGTCCCGAACTGCCGCTCGTGGTCGACAACTTCTCACTGCACATCCGCGCAGGCGAGCGGATAGGCATCGTGGGCCGCACCGGTGCCGGAAAAAGCACCATCCTATCTACTCTCTTCCGGCTCACGGAACTGTCAGGGGGCCGCATCCTGATCGACGGCGTCGACATCGGCCGCATGGGCCTGCACGAGCTGTGGTCACAGCTGGCCATCATCCCTCAGGACCCAACACTCTTCAGGCGCGCCGTCCGCCTCAACATCGACCCCTTCAACAAACACACGGACCTGGAGCTCTGGGACGCCCTGCGCCAAGCCCACCTTCTTCCTCCCGCGTCGTCTGATGACAAGGAGGATACCAAAGAGACCAACTCCATCTCCTCCTCTTCCTCCACCACCAACACAAACATCAACCACCCCGACCCCGCCAACCAACCCACCCATCAACACCACCACCAACAACAGGCATCAGCACAACCCCAAATAACACTCGAAACCCCCACAACAGAAGAAGGCCTCAACCTCTCCCTCAGCCAACCCCCAACTCCTCGCGCTAGCACGAGCCCTCCTCCGCGACGCACGCATCGTGCTCGTCGACGAAGGGACCAGCAGCGTGGACCCGGCGACGGACGCGCGCATCCAGGCCACGCTGGCCTGCGGCCTGCGCGGCAAGACGCTCGTCGCCATTGCCCATCGGCTGCGCACAGTGCTGCGGTATGACCGCGTGTGTGTCATGGAGAGGGGGGTGGTTGTTGAGCTTGGTCCGCCGGGGGTGTTGTGGGAGCTGGGGGGTGTTTTTAGGGAGTTGTGTGATGCTGCGGGGATTGGGGGGGAGGAGGCGGGGGGTGTGAGTGATGGTTAGGTTCTGGCCTGTGAGGTGTTTCTTGATGCTGTGCTGGTAGCACAGTGTGTGGAGAAAGGTTACCTAGAGAGGTAAGTACATGATGCCAGCACGGTCATCGCCAACGTTGAGAACGCCGAGAAGTGGGTAGTAAACATGTAGCCGATGCTTTTCTCTCTCTGGAACTCATGCAGACCCAAGGGCTTCTTGGAATTTGATCTCTGGCTCACACCTGCCGGTCTCCCACACCTTCATGGGCACGTTGGAGTACGTACCTGGTTGTTAAACGTAAATCTGGTCACGGTCCGATGATGAACTATGACGAATTTACCCTACTCCCACCTGAAGGTTGAACCTCACCTCTGCCATGCACCGGTCAGCGGCCACCCTCCGTGCCGATGTGCCGATGTGACGAAGAATATTGACCGTAACTTGGTGATAGCCGAGATTGACCCGCCCATAGTCCCATACACATACAGAAGCAAAGCGCCAGTGAGGCGAGTTTGTGCAAACTTTCAGCTGAGTCGCGTGATGTGTCTTGGAGGCCTGAGTCGGTTCAATATGTGTGATTGCGGGTGGGTTGATACATGTATCAGGCTCGAGATCCCCACGCTGCACATGCGACTCATTATGTTGGCGAGCTGTGCCGCGGGGAGGATTATTGTGGCTGCGGATCGGTACCGCCATGTGGTTTACGTGGGGGACAGCCCCTTGCGCCGAGAAGCACGTCATGGGCGTACCTGGGGACAGGTTGGGGTCACGGTAATTTCACGTTGCATGCAGAAGAAACACCATGGAATAACGCGATTCGCCAAGCCAATGGTGAGAGCCGTGGACAAATGCATCTCCGTCCCACACTTCATTGTTCTTCCGATTCTTTTTTTTTATTTCTTTTATTTTTTTTTTTTCGCCTTTCTCTCTCCGTGGATTTTTTTGTGCGCTTGTTTCCCTGTTTTAACTTGAACATCTTCACTTTGTTTGTATTGTGTCTCACCTTTGGGACGGCAGCTTCAACACTGGACTCGAGTTCTCTATTTTCTATTGATATTATCACCATTCCATTCGCTTGAAGTGATGGCCAGAGGAAGCAAAGCCAACAACCCCGAAGAGTGGACCAGCGGTACGGCCCGACGATGAGCGGAAACCGGTGTGAATGAGCTCGGCGAGTATCCGTAGCTGATGATGATGCTTTTTCAAAGCCCCCTGCATGATGCCACCACCACTCGCGAACCACAGCCCTGGGACCATGGACCCTGGATTTGCCATGCGACGAGACCCCCGCGAAACACGGGGCTACGTCCATGACTTGCCGGCAGAGACACTGAATTTGAGCTGGGCTTGGCTTCCAATCCATGTCCCCCACGCAGCACTCGCTTTCTCCCCTGTGCGGCGTGTGCTGGGGCGAGTTGCGGTGACAAGGCCAATGAAGGTAGAGCACGCAATCCCGCCAGCTGAATGCGCGATGCCTCGAAATCAGTATATCGCTGCTTCACTGCCTTCCACCGCCGAAGCATGAAATCATGTTCGGTGACTTATCCCCTCCGTCCTGTCGCAGATGGCGATGCCCAGCGACAGATCAACACACGGCGATGGACTGCAGCAAGTGACATGACAGCAAGACACCAGCAACCATGTTGCACACACGCGAGTTGGCCCTCGACGAAGGGCAGTTGCTCACCCTGACCATCTTGACGCGCGTCGCGTCGGCCCTCTCAGCCCTGGGGGTTATGACGATCATCGGCACTTACTGCTTCTCGAAACACTTCCGCAACCCCATGCACCGCCTGATCGTCATCAACGCTTTCTATAACGCCCTTGATGTGACCTGCACCATGATATCCACCAGTGGGCCCAAGGCTGGGAACCCGTCCGCCTTGTGCCAGTTCCAAGGGTTCCTCAACCAGATGTAAGTTCATGGCATTGAGCTGCTATCAATTCAGCCTTGGGACGCTAGAACCCTCTGTGCCAACTCTAAGTCTCATCGTTGCAGGTTCCCCATTGCCGACGTCCTCTGGACACTTGCCATGGCCGTCAACGTCTACCTGATCGTCCACCGCAGTTATGACGTCGAGTTGCTGAGGAGGCTCGAGTGGCGGTACGCTGTCGGCATCACCACCGTCACCTTCATCCCGGCCTTGACTCTCCTCTTCATCAAGAACGAAGAGAACGGTCCAATGTACGGCAGCGTGACAGTGAGTGCCGTCTGTCCGTGCTCCATGTTGCTGGTCGATGTCCGCTAACACGAATGCCCTCTTCAGCTGTGGTGTGCCATTGCCCCGAAGTGGGTGCTGTACCGTATTGTCCTGTATTATGTGCCCATTTGGTGTGTACTCTATTCTCGGCTCTCTAAAGTGAATCATCAATTAGTGACAAGTATTGACCCCATCCGTCCAGGGCTTCTATCTTGGTAACCATCGGCCTATACCTCCTCGTCGGAATCGAAATTGCGAAGCGGCGCCGCATTCTCCGATCCCTCAACAGCTCGACCGCCATGGAAGAAACTGTCCCGCGCGCGCTCCCCGAGTCCTGCGGCAACTCAACGACCGCCGACGACGAAGACACAATACCCCAGGCCCTGGACGAGTCGGCGTCCCCGACCATCACCTCCAAATACTACTCCTCCTCGACGACCCGCATCAACCCGACCAAGACCTCGTCCCTGTCGTTCAGACAGTACATCCTCATGCCGCTTTTCTTCTTCATAGCCCTGCTGCTGGTCTGGGTCGCGCCGTCGACGAACCGTGTTGCGTCCTTCGTCGACCCTTCGTTCAAGTCGTACCCGCTCATGCTCATGGTGGGCATCACCGGCTCGCTGCGGGGGTTCTGGAACGGGATTGTGTTTGTCGTGGTGGGGATGCGGTCGTGGAAGAGGCGGAAGGAGTCGGACGAGATGGCGCTGCGGCCGAAGGGGGCTGCCAGGGGGTAATGTTTCTTTTGTCTGGGTTATCGGGTATTTGTTTGGCATTGTTAGACTCCACAATCAAGAATACTTATCGAGTATCTTTTAGAGGGATCAAGGTGTTATCAGGCGGGACAGCGAGGAGTCAGGAATCACATTCGAAGCCATAGTCCCTTTTGAACAATTGATGCCGTCCGTTTCCGGATCGGCCGTTTAACACTTGAATCAGTGCCTGTGGTACGTCCAGTTAGGTCAGACATTTGTCTTCTCACAAGCAAAAGCTCCTCACAACCTCCGGATGCTCGGCGATGGGCTTAACACTCTGCCTCCCACAATCTCCACAACAAACCATACCCACGGGAAGGGTTGTGCCGATCTGTGAATCAGTCTCCAGTTTCTGCAGTTTCTCCAGTTCCCCATGTTTTTCTCAGAACCCAACTCGCGCTGCCTGACTCGAGCAAGGCTCCATTCTGAAGACCTGATCCATCAACCGTTTCCGTCCCGAACCTTATACACACATCCCAAAGACTCAAAATCCGTACGGCTCAACTGGGAGAGGTAAACCAAAGCAGAGAGTTCAGCCCTCACCCTCATGCAAACGTCCCCTCGACCGTCCACCAAATTGCGCCGCCCCAGCAAATCCAACACCTGCCCCTTCCGTCCCAGGCCCTAACCTCGGCGACTTATTACCACACAACACACGTTGGCCCACCACGGCCCAACAAATGATTACATCCACAGCAGTACCCAATCAAGAAGGCAAGGTACTCAGGCAAGACAAAACAAACCTACAGTACTATACACGAACTTGACAAGAGGACCCTAGCTCTCAATGCAAGCAAGCATGCAAGCAATCGGCCTCGGAAATTCTCCGGGCGCCAGGCAAGGCATGGAAGCATGAACGGACCGCACAACAGAGTGAAGGGACAAGGGGGTGCCGTCTTATCCGCCGCTCCAGCCAGTCCGCCCACTCATGCAAGTAACAACCCAGAACCTTGGAAGCACCAAGCCACCGCCGCCGTCACTCGTTATTCGCCAACACAGCATCAGCACAGTGTCTGTTTTCTTTCCTGCAGGCGACACACGAGGTTCGGCAAAAGGAAAAGAAGAACACTAAAAAAACGGTAGAGCGGATCCGATGCGCGGTCTTCTCGGGATACGGACCCACTCGCCGCCGCCCGCTGGTTGGCGACTTGCATGCATGGGACATCTCCGGGGGAGCTTGCGGTTGTGAGGCCTCCTTCTCCCGAGGTAATAATGTGCGATTTTTGTAAAGAGGGCTTGTGGGATGTACGTTATGGAAGTGGGACGTGGGAATTGTATGTCGACGTCGAGATCGTCTGCGCCGGGTGACGTTAACGTTATGGGGAGGACGGGGGAGGAGGTTGGAGTCGATCACCTGCAGGAGTTGCGGTATGTGTGTGAGAGAGAGTTTGTGATTGGGCTCGTTCCCGCCTGGCGCTTCAGGACGGATGGACCCAGACGCTTCATGTTCTTTTTCTGCCGGTTTGCCTTGGCTAAGATAGAGTGCTTTCCCACCACCGCTTCCGCACACGTGCTGTTGGTAGGTCCCCTTGCCCGTTAAGGTTAACTGTTCGAGGGGCGTGGGGCGCTGCGGGAAGGGCGGGACGTCATTTCTACCCCTCCATGCACGACATGTCTGCAATATCCCTCAGGTTTTTGTGGTCCAGGACGGGTGGCCGCAAGTACACTAAGGTAGTTACAGTCTAAGCCAAACAAGCATGAGGGATCCTACAGTAAAATGAGAGGGGACGAGCGACTGAAAGCCAACAGGAGATTCCTTGTCTGGGGAATTCCCCAGAGATTTGCCGCGGGGTTGCGGGACCAAAATGAACACCCCGCAGCTCGCCCCTGAAATCCATGGAGAATAATTAATTGTTATGTTTCAGGGGATGTCAATCTTCGTCTGATGAAAGTGTGTTTGTTGAGGGGTCCAGTCTCGATCTGTCGCAGGGATAATATCTGCCAAATCAAGGGTGTTCCATTCATGATCTGCGCAAGGGCGTTGTGTGGCCCATGTGGTTCATCACAAGGTTTTGTTCGGACGACATGCGACGAAAAGACAACCAAACCCCATTCTGCAATTTGACGTGGCAAGTATCCCTCTCTGTTCCAGCCAACACCGTCCTCCTCTCGGAAGGTGATAAGCAAAAGGAAAGTGGAGGGGTCCTGGAGGCAGCCCGACGTACTATCGGTGACCGGGGTTGTCCGTGGCAGGGTTGAGCTCGGGTGTGGCCGTGTAACTAACTGACGTCGGCAGGCGTGAGCTTGTCGGATCAAGGACGTTGGAAAGTGAAGAGAGGACTGACGAGATGCAAGGGGCAGGGTCTACTTCGGGCCGTTTACCGTGCGTCTTCACGCAGTGTGATGTCAGGAGAATGCGTTGGTGTTGGGTGATTCGCCTCCCGTCGATGTTGAGCTGGTGAGAGAGTTCTCGCTTGATCATAGGCGAGTGGTTGATTTTTCCAGGGGCGAAGGGAGAGGCAAGCGACATGCAAGAGGGAACTCGACGATAACGTTACCGCCAGGCCCCTTGCTAGTGTCCGTCACTTAGAGCCCGGTCCGTGTGAAAGCGAGGAAACGCGTCAAAGGTCAAAGATATGCCGCAAAAGCAATCGGACGATAATTGCTGCAGTAGGGGGGACTTTGGGAATAGATCGTCGCCGTTGGGCGCGGTGCCATTCTTGGCTCGGCTGAGGGTTGGCATTGCTGGGGATGGGAATTCCAGGAGAATCCCATGATTGGCTTCCACGTGAAATAGAAATCCACCCGACGGAACAGGCGAAGCCGTCTCAGGCATGAAACCGGGTGGAACGCGACGCTCACCTGCAGGGCGGCCGGGGTAGGGCGGGCTCGGATCAAGGCAGGACGGCAAACGGCAAATAGGAACCGTTTGCACGTGTAGAAACTAGTATGTACTAGGCACCTAGGTAAGGAGTGAGGCGGGAGAGACGGACACGGGACACGGGAAACGGGAAACGGCACACGGCACCACGGCACACGAGGGGACAAGATCGGCTTGGGTAGTCGGGAAAGTGCCTGCCGATGGACAGAGGATGTAAAAAATAGGAGGTCGAGGGCCGAGGGTCGAAACGGCCGCCGGTGCACGCGGCCACTGCACGATATGGTTGCCTGCGGGGTCTTCCTCTCGGTCTGACAAGATAAGCCATGGAAATGAGGCTCGTCATTATTATGGTAGTAAAGCTCCGTGATGCCCGGACAAGCCTGATGACAGACAGGATTCACGATGGATCGGGGTTTGAAACAATGGATCGATTGCTGAGCCCGCAAATTCCCGAGATCTAAGACGGTCGCACCAGTGCAGATAATGACGTCATGATGGGTCCCTGGCTGTGTTAGTGCTCCCGTGTCCAGGGGGACCCTGAAAAAGGGTCTGAGGTGGCATTAGCCCGGCTTGGGTTAGGCGGCTTGGCTGGCGTCCCGCTGTCTGCACTGCATTGCCTGCATTGGAGGGGCAACAAGTCGATTTCTGCCATGAGCGGGGATGGTATGCGAATGAGAACGGGTTGGAATTTGCAAAGGCAAAAGGAAAGGGTTTAGTCTTTCTTTTTTTCCCTTCCGGTTTTTTTCTGCACCTGTGGATGCGAAATTCGCCATGGTCGACCGCTCGGTGGACGCAGACTGGCCGCTTATTGTTCGTGTTGGCCTCGTTGTCCAAGGACCACCCAAGGACCAGGCAGCCACGACTTCTCAAAGCCAGGCTGTGTTTACACAGTACGGGAGTACAACAAACTTTGACTTGACGGTGGCGATCCCCCATGGAAAACGGAGGAAAGATTCGTACAGTGCACCACACGTGTATGCTGTGTAATCGTACAAAGAAAGCATTGGGCTGTGTCATCTTGCTCGGCGGGGCTCGACGTCACTGACCCCATTCCGGTATCAGATCGCCAATGATCGCAGGGGAAGTCCCAGCGACTCGCCGTCACCAAAGTCCTGTTGCCAAGGCGAAGCTAAACAATCAGACGAACGAGATCGTCATTCATGGTTCGAAAGAAATGGAGAACTTGTTTGACGGGCGAGACGGGAAAAAAAGGGGGGGATGGAGTCAGTCCGGAGAGATATGAGACAATCGAGGACGAGTTGTAGTGTAATTCGTAAATGTGCGGCTCATCGGAGGGTGTGCGAGGTCTTTTTAGACTGCAGAGACACAAGACGTGGCTGACCACTCACAAAAGCGATTTGCCGGCTTGGCCGGCTGCCCACACCCAGAGGCAGGCTCGGCGCCAACCTGCGATAACTTCCCTGGCGTTGTGAGTACTGCATGGGCGGGTGTGGATGTTACAACGCAATCTTGGCACCCTGCCGCTTTCCGGTATCCGTGTTTGCTGTGTCCGGTGGTAAAGTGCAAAATGCCATGTTTCCGACGCGGAAGGTCATCCACAGGACGGGCCTGGCGTCAAAATTGGCCGTCTGAGGCACCAAGGCCGGACCAACCGCCCCAACCTCTGTGGCCTCACGGTGACACGGTGAGCAGTCCACTGCCAAGAAACTGGGCATGCTCAAAGTTTCCGACAGCCCAGAGCCCAGTGCTGGCTGCCTCGGGCAAACCCCTGTCGGCTTGTCGGGGGCAGGCAGGAGACGTCGGCCCGATGGTCGTCTTACGGCCACCGTCTCTTGCACCCGGCTGCGGGCCCTTTTTGGGACGACTGGCCCGTTGAGGAGCCCAGACCCAGCCCGGCCTTGTGTCAAATAAATGTTGATCTTCCATCTTGCTTGTCAAGGCAAGTTAGGTCGTTATTCTTTTGTACCTGTACGCAGTACTGATTGTTTGCAGAAGGAGAGAAAACGGAAATGCGGGTCGATGCCCGTGGGGCCTGGCGCCGAGGGATACCTTGATTGGTCTTCTGGATGCGGATGTGGGGAAGGGTGGGCCAAACACAGCCGAAAACCCGATTTCTCAAAGAACATAACAACTTTGAAACGGTATATTGGAGCAGTGTCTAACCGTATTGAGCTAACCCTGGGGACGATACAGTATCCAGCACTGTCATGTGTTATCAACTCAGGGGCACTCCCAATCAGTGGCTCTCTTCGATGCGCTCGCATTCCAGTTGAAATCCACAGGTTTCTGGGACGGGAGTGCCGTGTTCTCTACGCGTATGATTACTCCTCTGGATGACTTGCTGGACACAGCGGAGCAAAGCTCAGTCTCACCTGTCGAGCCAATTCCGAACATTTCGTCCGCCATGTCTGATGCAATTATGGGTCCCATTCTGCATCCGGTTAGATCCCAGTGCGTGAAGGAATCAGACACAGGTTACTGTAACCAAGGCAGTTACGGACTCGGATTTATTCACAAGTGGCAAAATGCCGTGGTTCCGTTAGCTCCCACCCCCGGGACCCCCCCTAGCGTTATGTACCTGTCCGGGGTAGCACGGACGAGGCACAGAAGCCGTCACTGAAGGCCCACTGATGATCGCAACCTCTCAAGTCCACGCAGAGGGGCCAAGGGGCAAGGCAAGCTTGGGGGGGGTTAAGTGTCCACCTACTCCCAGACTCGATGGTTCCTGGTTGTATAAAAGGGAATTGGCTTCGCCTTGCTATCTCACGATTCCCTCTTTCTGTATTCAGACTCGGTGACATTGATCATCACACAACCAACCAACAAGCGCTCTGATCCACGCTCCATACCATCCCAGCACCTCACCTCCACCACTTTGTTGTCGCATTACCACAGACGACGTCACGAACACGTCCTGCCCTGAACTCGGGCCGTCGATTGTCTTATACCATATCCGCATCTCTCTTGCTCTTTCACAACCCACACCACATTCCCAGTTCCACACCACATCCTGTCAAGATGCAACAAAGGAATGCTCCTAAGAAAGCCGTCCACTTCGGTGCTGGCAACATCGGTACGAACACCCGCAACCTTGTTTCCCGTTGGTGATCGACAATGTCCGGATTGCTGACTCCTGATCGCGTCTAGGTCGTGGTTTCGTCGCCTGTTTCCTCCACAACTCTGGCTATGAGGTCATCTTTGCCGAGGTGAACGATGCGACGGTGGACAAGCTCAACTCCCAGAAGAGCTACCGGGTGATCGAGGTCGGCGCCGATGGGACATCAGAATCCATCATCACAAACTACCGCGCCATCAACTCAAGGACGCACGAGGCCGAGCTGGTCCAGGAGATCGCGACCGCCGACGTCGTCACCTGCTCGGTCGGCCCCAATATCCTCAAGTTCATCGCCCCCGTCATCGCCAAGGGCATCGACGCCCGGTCAACAGACCTAACCCCCGTCGCCGTCATCGCCTGCGAGAACGCCATCGGCGCCACCGACACCCTCGCCGAGTTCATCAAGTCCCCCCAGAACACGGACCCGGAGCGGCTCGCCGACTACGACAAGCGCGCCCGCTTCGCCAACTCGGCCATCGACCGCATCGTCCCCGCCCAGGACCCCAACGCCGGCCTGGATGTCCAGCTCGAGAAGTTTTACGAGTGGGTGGTCGAGAGCACACCCTTCAAGGACCACGCGCCGCCCGACATCAAGGGCATCCGCTGGGTGGAGAACCTGCAGCCGTACATCGAGCGCAAGCTGTACACGGTCAACACGGGCCACGCGACGGCGGCGTACCACGGCTACATCCGGCGCAAGAGCACCGTGTACGACGCGCTGCAGGACCGCGAGATCCACGACGAGGTCAAGAAGGCGCTCTCCAACACGGCCAACCTGATCACGCAGAAGCACGGCATCCCCAAGGAGGAGCAGCAGGCCTACGTCGACAAGATTATCCGCCGCATTAGCAACCCGCACCTCGAGGACGCCGTCGAGCGCGTCGGCCGCGCCCCGCTGCGCAAGCTCAGCCGCAAGGAGCGCTTCATCGGCCCCGCCGCCGAGCTGGCCGAGCACGGCAAGGACTGCGGTGCTCTGCTCGACGCCGCTGAGATGGCCTTCCGCTTCCAGAACGTCGAAGGCGACGATGAGTCGTTCAAGCTCGCCGAGATCATGGAGCAGAAGGCCCCTGAGGACGTCGTCAAGGAGGTTTGCGGCCTGCAGCCCAAGGACAAGCTCTTCCCGAAGGTTGTTGATGTCGTCAAGCGCGTCCAGGCCGACACGCTGTCGGATTAGAGATGGCGGTCGTGTGATCTTGTTTTCTTTATTTCTCTCTGTTTTCTCGTGACGGGATCTGTCGGTTGGTCTTTTGTTTTTGGGAAATATGGACCGCGCCCTTCGAGGACAATAGCGCGGATGGGTTAGCGACTGGGATACCTTGAGGCATCATGGCGTTCTGTGTGTTTGGTAGCATCTCCTGTATTTTGTCTCATCTCTGGCCAGCATCGATTCGGGCATAACGACGCAACGTACATCAGGAGGATTGGGATCATAGAAGGCTTTTTCTTTTTTTCACCATGTGGTTAGATTCGAGTGTGTGCGTTTGCATGCGGCCGTGTTATCACGAGATAGATGAAGATATCGTTTTAGACGTGCTCAGGGAACTTTTCTGCTTGCACATTTTGTCTCGTGTTGGCGATAAGAAGTATTGCGTCCCAAATCTGAGCCAAGTAAGGTGTCACGTCGTAAGTTCGTTGGGCTTAGTATGTGAATGAGAAGCATGCTCGAAGTGGTGAGACCGGGAGAGACGAGACAGTGATCTTGTGGTTAGGTGATGATGCAGGAGGCACGGGCGCTGGTTGGGTGGAGCCTGCAGGTGGATGCGCCCAAAGACAAGGAAGTTGCTGCCTGAGGCAGAAGATGCCAAGTCCCGGCGGTTACCTAATCACGGGCTCCCACCTGCAGCCCAGCTCCTGGATTGACCACATTGGCGAAATTGAGGAAAGCGTCCAGACCTCCATACGTGGCCGGCATCTCGAACTCCCGCCGACCTCTTTGCTCCGTGTAATCGCCGACCCGAAGCATCGGTGCGACGTGCCCCAGGGAGCTCTTGTTTTGGAACGGACGACAAAGGCAACGACCGATTCCGACCGACGGCGATTTACCCCCAGCGCTGCCCCTTTCGCGACTCGAGTCGGCCATTCAATTCAGTGTGCCATCACCCCGCCGAAGCTCCTGGAGCTCGACACTCGCTGCATCAAAGCCCTGATTAACGGAAATCATCATTGCCCGTCATGAGGTTGGATGTGAAGGCATGTTGCACACCTCTCTACCACCCGCCAGGTGGTTTCACGGGCAACCTGGCCATAAGTCCCGGGTACCCCTGGCCACAAGCGGAAGCCGTGTTGTCGCGAGCTTGCGTTCTCCCCCAGGGCTGTTCTGGCATCTGCTCGGGGAAACATCAAGCTCGCCTCCCTCCAACACCACCCGTGTGAATTGATTGCTAACATGGGTCTCCAAATGCAGCGCCAGCTCTTTGCTCGCTCCGAGGTATGCCATCCTGGCCCCTTCAGGCGCCCAGCGGCTTGTTGTTCTGACGAGTGCTAACAACACCTCCAACAGCGAGTCAAGGGCATCGACTTCCACCCGACCGAGCCATGGATCCTCAGTATGGTTGCCAGTTCCCCGCGATCCCGCCTCCCCGCCCTGACACCATGTGAACAGCAACCCTCTACAGTGGCCATGTCTACATCTGGTCATACGAGACCCAGCAGATCGTTAAAACCTTCGAGCTCACCGATGTGCCGGTTCGTGCCGGTCGCTTCATTGCGCGGAAGAACTGGATAGTCTGCGGTTCCGATGATTTGTATGGCGTTTCCCAGCGTTGTTGTCAGAAGAGGGGCGTCGCAGGTGCTGACATGTGGGCCACAGCCAGATCCGCGTCTACAACTACAACACGAGCGAGAAGATCACCTCGTTCGAGGCGCATCCCGATTACATCCGCGCGATTGTCGTCCATCCGACACAACCATTCGTTCTCACAGCCAGCGATGACATGACCATCAAGCTTTGGGACTGGGAGAAGGGGTGGAAGAACGTGAGGGTATTCGAAGGCAACTCGCGTATGTGCATGAGCGGGACGGCCGACAGGTGGACGACTACTGACGAAGCGGCTAGACTACGTGATGTCCCTGGCGATCAACCCCAAGGACACTAATACCTTCGCCTCAGCCTGCTTGGACAGGACAGGTATGCGCCTGCAGGTCCCAAATTCCCGGCTTGACTAACCCCCCTGCAGTCAAGATCTGGAGCTTGGGATCTTCCACGCCCAACTTCCAATTGGAAGCCCACGAGACAAAGGGCGTCAACCACGTTGACTACTACCCCCACAGTGACAAGCCCTATCTGCTTACCACTTCAGACGACGTCAGGCCCCAATCCCCCAGCACGTTTCTTCTCCAATGTCGCTGACAATGTGTTTAGCGCACCGTAAAAGTGTGGGACTACACAACGAAGAGCCTAATCGCCACGCTTGAAGGCCATACTAACAACGTGTCTTTTGCGTGCTACCACCCTGAGTTGCCCATCATCATTTCGGGTTCCGAAGACGTGCGCATGCTCCCAGGGCAAATTGCTTTGCACAGTGCTAACCTTAACCCAGGGCACCGTGAGGATATGGAACGCCAACACATACCGCTTCGAGCAGTCGCTGAACTACGGGCTGGAGAGAGCGTGGTGCGTGGCTTACCAGAAGGGCAAGCAGGGTGTTGCGGTGGGTTTCGATGATGGCTCTGTCGTCATCAAGCTCGGTCGGGAGGAGCCTGCCGTGTCCATGGACGGTTCCGGAAAGATCATCTGGGCTCGACACAACGAAGTGGTCTCCGCCGTGATCAAGGGCGGCGACGCCGTCAAGGACAACGAGCCCATCACGGTCACGACCAAGGAACTGGGCAACGCCGAGATCTATCCCCACAGCCTGATCCACTCCCCCAACGGGCGGTTTGCGGCTATCTGCGGCGACGGGGAGTATATCATCTACACCGCGCTTGCCTGGCGCAACAAGGCCTTCGGCCAGGCTCTTGATTTCGTCTGGGCGTCCAAGGACAACTCGAACGACTATGCCATCCGCGAATCGGCCACCAGCATCAAGGTCTTCAAGAATTTCCAGGAGAAAAAGGGCGGGCTCGATGTCCCATTCGCGGCAGACGGGCTCACCGGCGGCGTCCTCCTCGGTGTCAAGGGCCAGGGCGGTATCTCATTCTACGATTGGGCAACAGGGGGCCTTGTGCGTCGCATCGAGGTCGAGCCCAAGCAGGTGTACTGGAGCGAGAGCGGCGAGCTGGTGGCCCTCGCGTGCGAGGACACGACTTATGTCCTGCGGTTCTCGAGGGAGAGCTATAACGAGGCCGTTCAGGCCGACCAGGTCGACGACGATGGTGTCGAGGCCGCCTTTGACGTGGTGACCGATATCAATGAGAGGTAAGCATTTTGCAGTGGCACCGAGCGCGTCTACTGCACGCACCCTGCTAACCCATCGCAGCATCCGGTCGGCGGAGTGGCTCGGAGACGTCCTGATCTACACCAATGCGACCAACCGGCTGAACTACCTGGTGGGCGACCAGACGTATACGGTTGCGCACTTTGACAAGCCCATGTACATTCTGGGCTACCTCCAGCGCGACAGCCGCGTTTACCTCACCGACAAGGATCTCTCCGTCACCTCCTTTGCGCTTTCGCTCCCGGTGCTGGAGTACCAGACCCTGGTTCTCCGCGAGGACATGGAAACCGCGGCGGAGCTGCTTCCGAGCATCCCGCAGGACCAGCTCAACAAGATCGCCCGGTTCCTCGAGGGCCAGGGCCACAAGGATCTTGCGCTCGAAGTGGCCACCGACCCCGAGCACAAGTTCGATCTCGCCCTGTCGCTGAACCAGCTCGACATTGCGCTGGAGCTGGCGCGCGGCGCGGACTCGGACCACAAGTGGAAGACCCTCGGCGATGCGGGGCTCGCCGCATGGGACGTTCCACTCGCGACCGAGTGCTTCGTCAACGCCAAGGATCTCGGCTCGCTGCTGCTGGTCTACACGTCGACGTCTGACCGCGCCGGGCTTGCCAAGCTCGCCGAGAAGGCTTCCGAGGCCGGCTCGCACAACGTCGCCTTCAGCTGCAAGTGGTCGCTGGGCGACGTCCCGGGGTGCATCGACATCCTTGTCAAGACGGGGCGGCTTGCCGAGGCGGTCCTCTTCTCCCAGACGTATCAGCCGAGCCTCACCGCCGGGCTGGTGGGGCAGTGGAAGGAGAGCTTGGAAAAGAGCAAGAAGGGCCGCGTCGCCAAGGCGCTGGGTGTGCCGGGTGAGGACGAGGAGCTCTTCCCCGAGTGGGATGAGTGGCTGCGCCTGGAGAAGGAAGGCCCTGCTGTCGCTGGGGAGGAGGCTAGTGGTGAGGAGGCTGCGGAAGAGGCTGAGCAGTCGGAGGAGGCGAGCGAGGAGGACGAGGAGGATGAGGAGTAGAATCTGAGGTTCCTGTATGCTCTGCGTATGCAAGGGACAGGGTGATGTGATTACTGGCGTCTTGGCGGTGGTTGTGTTTGGGAGAGAGCAAAGACAAAAGCTCGGTTCTGTCAGGCAGAAATGATTAGTTTGATGAGCATGTTTTGCCGTGCGTCCGCTGTGTTGATTGCGCTTTGTATTTGCCGTTTGGCCTGTCGTTATACTGCACTAACTCAAGTGAGGTAGTCAAGGCATTTCTTGTCGTGATGGAGGGTGTCCGCACTGACATGGCCCTTCCCAACTGCCCCACCCGCGCAGCCGCCCTCGTGGCCAGCGGACCCAGATCTGTCTTACCCTTTGCGATTTGGGTGCCCAATCACAGACCAGGCCCGCAGACCTTGGCGCATACTGACCAACAGGGTGCTCTCGTCTCAAGGGTTTTGTGGAGATCGCTCTGTCATTTCGGCACGGTCGGAGGTCGGGGCCGGAGGGTGATTGCTTGCCGGACCCCGAAGGAATCCATTCCCCAGAACAAGTTTTGACATTCGCTGAGTTGAGCCAACTGCGACATAACCTGCACGTCTTTGTCACCGGTACTGAACTCCGGCCTGTCGGCATCAAACCGCGCCCCGCAGCCTCGGATCGGACCCTGCCTCGCCTTGCAGCCAGCCCGCTGCACGACGACCGTTTTCTGTGCCATTAATAAGCGCCTGCGCTTGCAGTTGCTGCGGGGGAGACGACCATGGCCGAAACGCCAGCGGAGAGGATCTTGAGCGCGGGCGGCCACGACTTTGGCTACCCGCACGGCCACCTGGGGAACCTCACCGAGGACGAGGCCAACAGGCTCGACCAGTTCAAGCTCTATCTGCAGGAGAAGGGCCTGTATAAGGCTGGGCCGCCTCCGTCACACGACGACCAGACGTTGCTGTGAGTTTCGCGCGCTTGTTTATTGGGGTTGGGATTCGCGCCCTGGTGCGCCTTGGTTGGTTCTCGGTTGCTAATAAACGACTTTGCGCTTGCCCGCGTTACAGGCGCTTCCTGCGAGCGAGGAAATGGTCCGTTCAGGACGCATACGGACAGTTCAAGGACACCGAAGAATGGCGGCAGGCCAACCAACTGGAGGTCTTGTACGACACGATCGACGTGGACGCGTATGAGCAGACAAGGAGTTTGGTGCGGCACACCCCTCGAAGGTGCAGGGTTGGAGGGCTTGGGCTGACGTGGAATATGACAATACACAGTATCCCCAATGGACAGGCAGGAGAGACAGGAGGTTCGTCCATCGCATCCCTTCTCTCACACCCATCTGCAGTACAACTAACCCTCCCATCCAAAACAGAGGCATCCCTCTCTACCTCTTCCAAATCCGCCACCTCGACTCCAAGACCGTCTCGACCTACGAAAAAGCCGCCGAGGCCACCAATGTCAGCAAAGCGCAAACCGACGGCTCGACGCCGCAGCGCCTGCTCCGCCTCTTCGCGCTCTACGAAAACCTCACCCGCTTTGCGCAGCCGCTGTGCACGGAGCTCCCCGACCGCGAGCACGCGCACACGCCCATCACGCTCAGCACCAACATTGTCGACGTGTCGCAGGTGTCGCTGCGCATGTTCTGGAACCTCAAGGCGCACATGCAGGCGGCGTCGACGCTGGCCACGGCGCACTACCCGGAGACGCTGGACCGCATTTTTATTATTGGCGCGCCGTACTTCTTCAGCACCGTGTGGGGCTGGATCAAGCGCTGGTTTGATCCCATCACGGTGTCCAAGATCTTCATTCTCAGCGCCAGCGAGGTCAAGTCGACGCTGGAGGAGTTTATCGAGCCGCGGAATATCCCGAAGCAGTACGGCGGGGAGCTGGACTTTGAGTTTCAGAGCAGGCCGAATGTGGATCCCAAGATCCGGGAAAGGTTGACGTGGGAGAATGGGTATACCGATTTCCCCGAGGGGCCGGCGTATTGGGTGCCCGTGGAGGGCGGGAAGAAGTTGGCGTGCCTCGCGGTGGGGAGCAAGGGGGGCAAGGAGAGGCGGGAGACGGTGTGCACGGTTCCCGTGGCGGGGTGGGTAGAGAAGAAGGGCGAAGCTGAGCAGGCTGTGCCGGCTGCCGAGGCTGCGATTGAGGGCATTGAGGGCTTGTCAATTGCCGATGACAAGGTGGCGATCGAGATGGAGGAGAAGCTGGCTGCCGAGACTGGGCAGCAGCAGGAACAGAAGGCTGCGGTTGCTGCCGCTTAAAGAGGGATGGAACACGATGACGGGGGACGGTTGTGTTGGATAGGACGGGACGGTTGTGTTGGATAGGACGGGACGGTTGTGTTTTGTACACGTCTTGCGTATGTTATACCATTACTTGCTTCTTTTTTGCTTCGAGGTTTATTTCTGTCTGTCTCCTGGGGAGTGGCGGATGGACGGTCCGGGATGCGAATCGTGGTGCATAGCTTAGAGAATACATCGACTTTGGGCATTTACGTGATCAAGATGTCGAGCCAACCTTGATGCGGGATTACCTTCTTGCTCCTACAATGTTTGGGGTGTTATCATGGTCGAGATTCTTCGTAGACGCTGATCCATTCGACGACAACGCGTAAGGGAGTGACATGCGCGGGGGGAAGGAACCTGGCATGAAAACAAAACATGTTGCCAAATGAAGAAGTCAGGGAAAAAGGCAAAAAGCTCGCCGACTAGCCCCATTCCCGCGCCGGTCGAATGGAGGTAGACGGTTACGAAAACTTTTTTGGAGTTTTGCTTCTCGGGGGGGAGTCGAACCCACGGCCTCTTTCGGTTGGCGTTCCACCCGATCGAGTGCCCTCCCCGCAAAGCCGCTTGACCACTCGAGTGGTCCGTTGATTTTGGGAAGGGCCGGTGGAAGTGTGCGTGCTGGAACTTCTATATAAGGTATACCGTGGTGGTGCCGGAAGGAACCCAAGATTGGTACGTGCACCACCGGGTGTGCTCGCTGGTGCTGGTGCGCTTGCAGTCGAGATAAGATGCCATGCCCAGCACTGCTGGACTCCCTGATGAACCCGCAACTCCATGCAGACCTACTGCTAACCGCGAACCAGCCAGGCTCTGTCCTCCATGTATTCCGTACTCCAAAACAGCCCGCTACCCCACGATGCCCACCGACCAGATCTATCCAACGAAACGCCTCTACCGTCCCACAACCCAGCACATCCAACACCATCACTCCGCACCCAAATTCCCGCGCCACTGCATGATCCCCCTCTCCAGCTCCTCCCACGTCAACCCATCCCTGATCAACCTCATCGTCACCCCCAAACTCTCCACCTCCAGATTCGGCCGCTCATCATCAAAAAACAGCATCTGACCAAACGGTATCCCCGTCCGCTTCGCAATCACCTCAAAGTGCCTCAACTTCGTCCCCTCGTAAATCTCCAGCCCAGCATCAAACGCATCAATCGTCTTCTTCGGCCCCTTATCACTCCCACCGCCCGGCGCGCCTACGACCGACGGCGGCGGCAGCCGCAGCAGGCGGAGCACTTCCCGGCAGAGGTCGCCCACCGGGGATTTGCTGGCGACGGCGAGGCGGGTGTGCGGGAGGGAGGAGAGCAGGCGCAGGATGTGGGGGACGTCGGGGTAGAGCGCGAACTGCTCGCCGTTGCGGTCGGCGAGGGTGGAGGGGTTGGCGTTGGGGATCGCGCGGATCGGGGTCGAGATGTGGATGTCTGAGTAGAAGGGCCAGAGGGTGTAGTCGAGGTCGAGGACGATCAGGCGCGGGAGGGGGAGGCCGTCGACGAGCCAGGAGGGGGTCGGGATTGTTTGGGTTGTTGGAGAGGATGTGGAGGGGGTGTCGGTGGACTTGGACAGTTTCTTGCTTTTGGCCATGACGTAAGGGGGGTTCGGGAATGGAGTCTGGTGGTGCGCGTCGTTCAGTTGTGGGTGCTGGGGATGTGTTGTTGCTGCTGTTTTTGTTGTTGTTGTTGTTGTTGTTGTTGTTGTCGTCGTCGTTTGTCTGAACAGAGCTGCGGTTCGCGATGTACCCCACGCGCCCGCCTTGTCCATCATCACGGGTTAGGGTTATTTCCCGAGCTGCTTTGCCTGTTTCTGCTGCAAGAGGCCCACTTCCCCCACATCAAAGCCAGGGCACGGTTCCTTGTGGGGCTTGCAACGTTCTCCCGCCTGCATTGTTCTCCCGATCCCACCACATCTTCCATCACGAGCACTCCGAGAGTCCGAAACAGCGCCTGCCGCCAGCCGATGCAGGCCGCTGCAAAGGAAGGGTCTATCCATCCATTCAGTTGGTCTGCGCGGATACGTGCAGCTGAGATGCAATCTTGAAACAGGCCATTGGTGGCTTCCCGCAATTCTCATCGCAGCGTCGCTCAGGAAACATGGGCTGATCAGGGATCATCAGGGGCGCGCATTGGGCGACACGGTACAGTCAATCAATCGCTGCTTGAAGTGCCGCCGTCCGATCGGATGGTTCAACATCATTTTCCCCATCAAATTGCCGGCCTGCGTCACCCGTGTCTTTTTACCCCACTGGTGCCCCGCGTTGGAAGGGGCCAGCGGGTAGACCCTACCTTGATTCGGGACGGACTCTAAATATATGCCCCGCCCTCGTCGAGCTCGGAGTTTGGCCACGTTTAAGACTCTACTCTACAGGAACATTCCATGATACTTGCTCTCGTCTCCAGTCCACGCGTACAAGTCACAGTTGTTACGATATCGATACACATCCAATACCTGGATCTTCCGAACTAAACTGCTCCTCGCAACTTACACCTTAGCTCAAGTCGGTTGGCCTTAAACATACAGAGCCCGCCATGGCGTCCGGACTTCCGTCGAATCCGCTCAAGAAGATCCAACTGGTGCGCATCGCCCATGTCTGGTACAAACACGCAGATATCGAGCCCGCAAAGCAGTTTGCCCTCGACTTTGGCTTCGTAGAAACAGCCCAAGTTGGCCCAACAACCTTCTACAGAGGCTATGGCACTGAGCCCTTCGCCCTTGCCCTCGAGGCATCAGACAAGGACGAATTTGGTGGCGCGGCATTCGTCGTCGAGTCGGAGGAGGATTTGGTTCACGCATCCAAGACGCTGCCGAAGGAGTGCAAGGCAACAGACGTGCACGAGTTGACAGACATCCCCGGTGGCGGCAAGCGTGTGACATTCTACGACCCCGTCGATGGGTTTCCGTTCCATCTCGTCTATGGCCAGACACCGGTCACGAGGGAAGACCCTGGGTTTCCTCATCTCAGGTACAACTACGTGAGTTATTCTTCCCCTGGTTTCCCCTTTTCCTTTTTTGGACGCCCGAACTCGATCACTTACAGAATACAACTCGCAGCCCGTCGAGAAGAACCGGGGTGTCAACGAGTTTCAGAGATTCAAGAAGCGCCCAGCGCCGGTGCACAAGCTTGGCCACTTTGGCATGTGTGTAACCAACTTTGCCAAGTGCTACGAGTTTTACTCGAGTTACTTCAACTTTCACCCGAGCGAGGTACGTGCCACCCATTCCCAAGTTGGCTGTTAATTTCCGACCTCTCCGCTGACTCGGAAACCAACATTATTAACACGGCAACAGCTCGTGCACAACGACGAAAACGTCGACATCACCGTCTTCTTCCGCCTCAACCGCGGCGACCAGCTGGTCGACCACCACTGCTTCTTCTTCTTCGAAGGCCCCAAGATGCACGTCCACCACTCGTCGTTTGAGACGCACGACTTTGACGCCCAGGTGCTGGGCCACGACTGGCTGCGCCACAAGGGCTACACCAACTGCTGGGGCGTCGGCCGCCACGTCATGGGCAGCCAGATTTTTGATTACTGGTATGGGGAGCCCCTGTATTCCAGGCTTTGAGTTGCCAGAAGAGATGTGTTGTGTCGTGTGTGCTGACGAGGAGACGTTGCAGGTTTGACCCGGCCAAGTTCATCTTGGAGCACTACGTCGATGGCGATCTGTTGGATATGAGGGAGCCGACGCATCACACCAAGGCCGCGCCGGATAACCTGCATGTGTGGGGTATGTTTTTTGAAGTCGGGGCGGGCTGAGCGGTGGTGTTGCGTGCTGACTATCTCATAGGACCCGACGTGCCCCCGACCTTTTTGCTGTGATTGATTGGGAAGGGAAACGAACCTTGGAAGAAGGGACGGGCCCCGGAGCAAAGAAGGGTACGATATAATTGGGTGTAGTTGAACAGCGTTTCCGTTATCAATATGAATTTACTGCCCATCGATGCGCTCGAAACCGGGTTGTGTTGTTTCGCTAGGGTTCATGCGAGTTATGAAAAATCTGGTGGCTGGGCTTGCTTTCACATGCATGCAGTTGGCTCAGCCACGGAAACTCAATTCAAAGTAACAATGTTTCGATCGGGCCGCTACAATTTGGGTTTTTGATGGCATTCGAAATCTTGATTGTCAGTTTGTTTTCTGGCAGATTTAGAGACATTGACTTGGTGTTAGCTCTCAGGCACTCTTGTCACAATGAACTCTGACATAACGTTACCCCTGAACCCCAGAGATGTTGCCCGTCACACTCCGGTGTACAGTACCCACCAAAACCCCACTCCACCGGATCACGGCTTACCCCCCTTTTTTCTTCCTTCACCACCCCAATCTGGTCTGACATAAGCCCCGCCACTTTCTTCCACACCTCTTGCTTGTGGCCCAGGGTTTCGAATTTCGATACCCACAAGCAAGGCCAACAGTTTCGACATGACCTGTGGAGTCGCCCGCCAGTGCCGCCCTGGGCACGAAGATGAAGACTAACAATAGCGTAGGCGGGACGGCATGGACCAAATCGCGCCACACACTAACTCGTTCACGTTACCGTAGCCCACACGATGGCCACAGGCCCATTGAGGAAGAGCGGGTCAAACTGGAAGACGCCTTCTAGACTGATATCTTTGAATCCTGATGAATCCTGACGACGGCTTTCCGGCTTCTCCGGCTTCTAGTTGACCCACAACGAGGTCAGTTGGGATTCACGGCGAGACATGGAATGCGGCGATGGGAAATCCAAGAGACCGCCCCGTGGCCGCCTATGAGTGATTCTACTATGCCAACATCGGGTAAATCGGCCCACTGGGAGCACAGTGGTGGGCCGTGGCATCAGACTGAACACCAACTGAAACAGGCCTCGAGTATTCCTTATTGTTTGAGTTTGGGTCTGATGATCTTGGTGGAAGGCTCACAGGATGTTGCGTACGGCACGAGAACAATGAGAATAATCTTTGTTGGGGGGGGGGGGGGAGGGGAATGGGAAGCCTGAGAGAGAGACGATGAGGGTAGCTACACGTATAAGTATTGCGTCGAGGACCATGATGACCTCTCATTTTTATTTCACACATCGACAACATCTTCCCTCGCATTCACTTCACAAATACACCCGTTGACCGGGCTTGAGCACTAGACCAAGAGCTGCTGGACGGCCTTCACATCTTTCTCTGTACCTCGCCACCACTGCGCCTATTACCTCTCTGTACCTCAGTCCACCAAATCCGCAATCATGCCCAATACCCCACCCCGTGTCAAGACTCCCTCGCGGAGCCCGTCGCCCAAGGAAGGCGAGGCTTCCGTCACGGTGGATATGGGCGACATCGCGTGGCTCGATGGCCTGAGCAAGCACTACGAACAGCTGAAGACCCACGACGGCCAACCTAGTCAGATGATCCAAGGGGAGGTCTTCGACGACAGGATCGGTCTGTACACCAGAGGCCTGACTCTCTGCTTCGCCGTTGTCCTGCTCGGCACCAAATGCGCAGTCATGGTTCACGTCCCAGGGTACCTCGGCCGTGCCACCGGCCTGACGAAGACGGAGCAGACCCAGCTCGCGGCCATGAGGGCCGGCTTTAAAGATTTGTGGACCCGCCATCAAGCCCGTCTCGGCACCCCCATGGTTGTCGTCGTCCCGGGCGAGAACACCAAAGACGACGAGATGAAGCGACTGTTTCCCTTGATCTTCCCCCAGCTCGGACAAATCACGCCGGACATGATCCCGCGTGCTATCAAGAAGGGCCCATACCCGCGCAGGAACCGGCACGGGACGGTGGTGGCACTCACGGGGAAGGACTATAACCAGTTGTTTGTCGAAGACATCAAGGTGCTGTAACTGTGGACGGGAGGAAGAAAGGCACATGTACATGGACGTGTACCAAGGGAGGGGGACAGTGGCCAACTGACTGCGGGCAGTCGATCAGCAGGTCTGAGGCAGGGCAGTGGAACCTGGGTGATGGTTGACATGGCTGGAGTACCCTGTCGTCCCCTCCTTTTCTTGGATGAGATACCTGGATAGAGATAGACAAACCAATTAACTCTGGAGACACTCCTGGAGAGTGGGCTTCAATTGTCGATTGGCCCCTGAAATGACTGAATCTGGCGTCAAGCATGAATGATCCGACCCAAGCAAGAAGGAACAAGAGGCAGCCGGCCCAAGATATTGGCCACTGGAAGCCTGTATGATCAGGCGTGCATGATGCTCCCAGCCACCATCGCCACCCGAGGGGTCTGGTGTCATGCGTCTGGTGGTTCCGGGTGTCTTATATCAACTTGAACACTCCGATTCTTGGCCCCTTTTCTAGTTCCCTGTCCACCATCCTTTCGCCAACGGTACAACACGGGCAGCCCATTGGGCCCCACGTGACACTGCGGGGGAAGACCCAAAATATTTGGAAAAACAATCATCAACATTTAAATTCAACCGTCAATTCGTTACCTGACAATCTTCCCGCTTTGACTTTTCGCGCCGACCTAAGGCGTCCAAAGTATCTTAGTTACCACCATGGAAGTGATGAGCAACAGTTCCCGCGCTCCCATCCTGGGCCTTCCAGATGAACTCGTCGACCAGATTCTGGTCGAGGTGAAATGGGGTGCCCCCACCCCGCCGTTCTCTCTGGACGCGCTGCAATTCTACGAAAATCTGACGACGAACACGACCGATATCCAAGCCGTCCGCCTCACCTGTCGCCGCTTTGCCTCGAGTGCCGCCGCCCTGCTTATCCCCGTGGCGTCCGTCTCCATCAGCGATCCGTCTTCCGTTGACCGTCTCGAGCAGATCGCCGCTCACGGCGCATTTGCTCCCTATGTCAAGGCCGTCCATATCGACTTTGGCGTGTACGAGGCTGCCCTCGCTGACGATGTCACGGCACTTGCGGCACACTTGGTCCATGTTTGGCGCCGCTCTGATCTGCTGGTGGGAGGCATGGAACCTGAACGTGCTCAAACGGTGGACGACTGGGAGGCTTTCTGCTACGCGGAACTTGACCTTCAGCCACACGGCGGCGAGGAAAGCATGCGGCTGCTGGAGAGGGAGCATGCCGAGTACCGGCGCCGCTTCGAGGCGCAACAGCAGTTGGGTCTGTCCGCCGCCGTCGAGCGCATTGCCGAAGCCATGGCCCGGATGCCCAGGGCCACTCGGCTGATCTTGGACGACAGCCCAGACACGCCACCAGAGGGGCGGTGGCTAATCGGGCCCACAAACTGGGCCACGGCCTTCAAAGTCGGCCGCGACTCAGCCCCCATCGACCTTCTCTTCTCCCTCCCTGCGGTCGTCCACCGCGCAGGCGTCGAGCTCACTGGCCTCCGCATCCACCAGCTGCGGCTACCCTGCAGATTCCCGCTCTGGGTGGCCCCAGAACTAGACTGGGAAGCGCACTGGAACAGCCCACCACGCCCCGAAATCGACCAACTCCGCGCAGCCTGCACTTCACTGCGCGTGTTCGAGTTTACACCAGACTACGAGCCAAACAGCTGGCCCACCGCCAGCCCCAACCACCTCGCCTGGCCGGGCATGGCAACCGCATACGACAAGCCCTGCAGGCGGCTCGACGAAATCTTCCCCTGGATCCTCGAGTCCTCCCCCAACCTAACCCACCTCCGCCTCGACCTCCAGATGACCTCGGGCGGGGAAGCCACGCGCGAAGTCGTGATGCCCGCGCCGCCATGGCCGCACTTGCAGGTCCTGCACCTGGAAGACGGCGTGCTGGAATGCAACAGCTTCGCCGCGTTCTTGTCGGCTACGGCACACACCCTCACCACGCTCCACCTCGACAACATGCACCTCTGTTCCGCCTCCTCCGGGCCCTGGCCGTTCCACACCGATCCGTACTCGTGGTCGGCGGTGCTGGACCGGCTGCGCGACCACGTTCGGGACAACAGCAGCAACAGCAGCAGCAACAGCAGGTGCCATGGGCTTAGCGTACGACTGAGACGCCCGAGAGGCGCCGAGTTCGAAGACAGGCTTGTGGCTGACCGGGACATGGCCCGCCTGCGCGCGCTGTTTGAGCCCGATGATGATGAGAGGGACGGGCTCAATGCGGTCGAGAGGTATGTCCTCGGGCTGACGGAGCGCAATCCCATTGTGGCGGTGGGGAAGACACCGGGATTTTATCCAAGGCCGAGGGGAGCTGCATGAGGAGGGGTGGGAAGGAGAGTGGTGGGGGTGGTTGCAGTGGGGGGTTGGGCAACTTGGGTAGGGAGGTGCTTAAGACGTGGAGGGATTTCTAAGCGGAGCTGTGTGTATGTGTGTGGCCGAGGTCTCCGGCGCCCGTTGAGGCAGTTGGCTTGCGGAATTGGCATGCACCCGTGGGCCTGGTCGGCCTGGACATTGAGGTGCTTCGGGCGGAACTGAATCCCCGCGGCTGATGGCAATTTATGGGAATGTGGAAGGAGGAGGGGAATGGGAGTCCGTAGTGACGGGGCGGCCGGATGTAGGTGATTCATGGCCCGCTGCAGCAGATAGAAGTTTGAATCAGGATGTGCATGCAAAACATTGGCGGTGCCCGGCTCGCAGAAGAGATATGTGCGCAGACTGGATGACTGGGGCCTGATCTCTGAGAGTAGCAGAAGTTTATCGGGACCAGGAATGAACTACTGTGCAGAATCAGAAACTATCGTGCAGAATCAGGAGCAGACTAAGGATAGTGTGATAGAATATGGGTTATCTTGGGATCTGGTACAGTGGTAATTGTGGGTTGTAATTATGTGGGGTGGGAAAAGGGGCAAGTCTTTTGACTATTAGCTACCTATCTGATGTACGACTACTCAAATAGACAGTTCTTGTCTTTCTTTACCTCACTTGCCTTCCAAGCAGCCAACTGTCCGAAATCCCGCGCTATTTAAGTACTACATACCTCGTCCGGCCCTTGATGGCGCAAAACGTGCATCTCACCTCAAGTGCAGACGCACATAAACGCAACCTGCGTCTCAGCCACCGTGATTTGACTTCCGTCCTCTTTTCCACTGTTGCTGGTGATAGCACATGTGCCCGAGAGTCCGAAGAGGCTGATTTCGAGAACAGAGGAATAGCTTAAATACCCAAATCCCCTCCGGAAATGAATCGATTCCTTTTCTCCCCAGACAACCGGTAACTCCAGTCATCGCACATTGCGCACCAGTCTATCGCACATCCCACAATATTCTACTCATCACATCTCACACCGCTCATCACATCAAACTTCTCGTACCTATCATACCCAGACTTTGTGGAATACCTACGTATTCACATTCACAATGCGTTTTCTCCTGTCCATTGCGCTCAACCTGGGCCTGTAAGTCCATCCTACGGTCCTCTATCGGTGTCAAGAGGCCAGAGCTAACTCGGCTACTCCTCCAGCGCGGTCCAGGCTGTTGCCCAAGATCTTGCCAGCACCGTGTCCATCACCTCGGTGTCTGGCTGCGCTGCCGTGGTCTCGACCACCACCGTGTGCAGCACATGCACCACTCCCAGCTGTGTTCTTTCGGCCACCATCACGGCCGGCTGCAACGGCTGCTCGACCGTCGCGCCCACGATCTTTACTTCTTTCCCCTGTGACGATGGATGCGCGAGTCTCGGATGCTCCACGGCTTACAGTGTCGTCACGGCTAGCGGCAGTGCTTGTGAGTTTCTCCCATTTCCGCGGTCTTGTTTCGGCTCAGTCCTGACTTACACCGACACAGGCGTTGCAAATCCCACCCAGACCCAGGATGACGCCGGCTCCGAGACTATGACCGTCACTGTGACACAGACCTCGGCGACTGAGACCACGTCTTCCACCACCGGCCAGGACGAGGCAGCGGCCCAGACTTCGATTGTCACGGTCACCCAGACAGCAACCGGCGCTGAAACGACCTCCACCACGAGCGGCCAGGCTGACGCAGCTGCTCAGACCACCATCGTGACCGTGACTCAGAGCGCCACAGCTGCCGAGACGACGTCCGCTTCCACTACTGCCAGCCCGGACGTTGGAGCGGCTCAGACCACGGTTGTCACAGTCACCCAGAGCGCCTCTAGTGCCGAGACGACGTCTGCGTCCACCACTGGCAGCCCGGATGTGGGAGCGGCTCAGACAACGGTTGTCACGGTCACGCAGAGCACGGTCACTATCAGCACCGGCGCCAGCGTCCAGGAGAAGGCCGATGCGGAGACCAGCACCGTCACGGTCACCAAGAGCGCGGCCGAGACGACGCTGGTCACCGTCACCGCCACCGTCAGCGCTGTGGGCACCTCCTCTTCGGCCAGCACGCTGCACAAGGCGGGCTCCGGGACGACGACGGTGACGGTCACCCGGACGGCAGTGACGACGACGACGACGGCCAAGACCAGCAGCAGCAGCCAGACGCAGGCGGCTGTTGTGTCCACCACGGTCGTCGTCACGGTCACGGCGAGCTCTTCGGCGGCGGCGGCCGGCGTCCAGGAAAAGGCGGACGCGGCCACGGGCAGCACGACGGCGACGGCGACGGCGACGGCGACGGTCACGGTGACAGAGGAGGAGGAGGCGGAGGAGACGGATGTCAGCACCGCGGACTCGACCACAAGCACGGTCGAGGATGATGCGGACGCGGACCCGACGACGGTGACGGCCACCGTCACCATGACCACCTCCGCCCCCGTCGTCGTCGTGTCTTGGGCCGCCAAGAGGGCGGCAGTGAGTGCTGCTGGGGCTGCCCGCGTGGGACTGTGGCGACCGCCGTGGCTGCGGCCGTCATAGGCGGGGGGCTTCTGTCGGGTGGGCGCTGGGGACGGGCTGGCGGTGTGGTGGTTGGTGTTGGAGTTGGTGCTGCTGGTGTTGGTGCTTGCGGGGAAAAGGGGACTGGGCGTTAATCGCAAGTTTGTAATTATGTTTTTTTATTCTCTTTTTTTTTTCTGTCTGCTTTTGTATCAGACAAGATAATGTCTGAGCTGCATTCAGTTGGAATGCGGTAATGATAATGAATGGTTACCATTCCGAAGACCTCCTTTCGGTGATGTGTGCAACGAGCTTAGTATCATGGTGTCACCGTCTCGTGTAGAATGCAAGTTGCTCGACTCTCGTTCTAAAGCGCTGTTCTTCCGCCTTGTGTGCGAGTTTATTTACTTGTTCCCCGTTCTGGAAGATTCCCCTGAACATCGCTGCAACTCGATTCCCAGGCAACGTTACGCCAGTGTTGTACAGATTACATACAGTACATTCAGCCCGGAAATACGGCGCGCGGCTCAGCCTTATCGGATGTGGGACGTGGATTCAGGCCACCGTGTGCAGAGACGACGTCATACTGCCTGGGGCTAGCGCGTTTTTGGCCAAAGCGCGGGTTTTGGCAGTTCTCCGTGGATTCCGATTCCATTCCGTCTCAACTTCAAGAATTGAACACGATCTTGTCTGCTCTCCGCTCCCTCTCCCGGGGGCCTGTTTGAACCCGGGAACCCCGCAAACCCGACCGGCGTCTTCCTCTTCCTCCTCTTTCTCCTCCTCCTGCATCTCAATGCACCTCAACTAAGTAACAGTGCAGCCATCGCGCGTTGCCATGCCGAGAATTATCTAATCATTGCGTTGCGGCACTGCACGTTTCGCATTTTCTCGCTCTCACTCGCCAACACCTTTCGACTCCAGTTTTTGACTCAAGTCGCGCCCGCACCTCACCATGTCGACGTCTCCGGCTTCTTTTCGTATCACCACAACATCACCTCCACCTCTTCCAGCGCTTCTGGGGCGCCCGAACTGTGTTGCGGTGTTGTCGACGCCTCTACGGCGCCCGTCGTCGCCACGATGATGCTCTCGGGCGTCCCCTTTATCCCCTTCGCCCTCTCCGTCCTGTCGGCTCTCGTTCCCCTGGCTGCTGCTTTCGGCACCATCAACGAGCCGCATTTCCTGCAACAGCACAATGAGCACGAAATGATTACCCGCCTGGCCTTCCAGTGCCCGAGCGGGGAATCTTCGGACGGCTTCTGCTTCGAGCCGTACTCGCTCGCTCAGCTGGCAGGCCACCATGTCCATGTCATGGGCATCGCTATCCCTGGCCTCGGGTCCAACGGCGCCGTTGGCGCTCCGGACAACTTCGACATCCTACCCGAAGGACCCGAGGCCCATTGCGACGATGCCGACTTCCTCGACATCCCGGACTATCCCCAGAGCCGGGATCAGGCCACCGCCAAGCTGCAGGCGTGTGTCGACCACCTCCGCCTTCGCTTTCGCCAGGCAGTCACCGCCGCAGCCCGCTTGCTTGACGAGCGGAACCGCATTCGGGGGGACATGGTTCACTTGGTCTCGGCCGGTGACTGCACCTTTGCTTTTCCGGGGTTGCAGAACGAGCTTTCCGGACGGGCCAAGTGCGCCGCTCTTGAGGGCTTCGGACGTGCTTTGCATGGGATCCAAGACTTTTACTCGCACAGCAACTGGGTCGACAGCCACGATCCAAACCAGCCCATCAGTGTGTCCAACCCCCCGGGGCTGGGCATGAACGACACCGCCACCTTTCTGGACCTGCGCGCAAACAACACCATACCGGCCGACCAGATCCCGCGGAACCTAACCACGGGCTGCTTCGTTGTCCCCGACAGCTTTTTCGGGTCGGGTGAGTGCCAAGGGCGCATCACCCACCACGCGCTCAGCAAGGACAAGGGCACCATTCACCTCGACGGCACGTTCGGCGAGGTCGAGTTTGATCCTCGGTCTCAAGCCGCCCCGAGCAATTTCCATCTCGCAGTTCAGGCGGCGGTTCAGCACTCGCGGGTGGTCTGGGCCGATCTCCAAGAGGAATTACGCCTCCAATATGGAGACGTCGTTGGCGACCTGATGATCTGCTCCATGCTCCGTGACAATCCGGTCAGGGACTGCCGCAACCGGACACTGGCCATCGCCGTCGACACGTCGCTAGAAAGCGGGCTCAGCGGCGCCATTGCCGTCGAGGAGCTAGTCGCCGAGGAGGTCGACTCCAGGCTGGGAACGGACGGGCAAGACAGAATTGCCATCATCGACAGCCGTGGAGGTGCTTCACTACACTACCCAATGGGCCCGCCCCTGGGCGCCGACTTCCACTTCATGTTCCCTCTCCCATCCGACGAACTGTGCTTATCCTGCGGTCTCGGGCTGGGCATCACCGAGACCATCAAAGCGCAACCAGAAACCTACACCGACAGGGGGGCCATTCTTTTGCTCGCAACCGGAGCTGAAACGCCAGATGTCAGCGCCAGCACCCTTGAGCAACTATCACGCGCGGCAGAAGAAGGCATCCGCGTCCATTACGCATGCATCAACATGCCGGAACGCATGCATGCCGGCAGTCCAGGCGGCACCGCGTGGGCACACTGTTCTCCCGACGACGCCCTCGTACCGGGGATCCTCAGGACCGGCGGCTCAGTCGCCTTCCTCGACGGTGTCTTATCGCGCACGCCCGCCCACTTTGCCAACACCATCATGGACCGCGGCCTCACAGCAACCGACGACGAAGACGCGACCGAACACACGCGCATCTACACCGGCATGACCCTCGCCGACTTTGTCGACCAGAACCACCCCACCAAATCCTTCACCTACCCGGTCTCAGCCGGCGAGCACGTCAACCTAACCATCACCACCATCTACCCCACCACCCCCCCAACAACAACAGCCGACGACGACAGCGACACAACCCCCACCGGCACCGAAGCCTGCTTCACCCTAACCCTCTGGTACCACTACCTCGACACAATCATCGAAATGCACCCGCGCTGCGGCGACTCAGCCCCGCTGGAGCTGCACTACGAAGCGTCCGAGGCATTCGACCTCGTGCTCGAGGCCGAAATTGCCGACACCCCGCCGCCTAGGGACAGACTTCTCCGCGGCGGCCTGGGCAGCGGCGACATGAATGACGCGGAAGATGTGATCCTGTTCCTGGTCTCGCTTGATACGGATATGCCTGAGAAGGATGAGACGACGGTGCGCAGGACTACGAGGATTCTGAGCTCGGTTAGTGCGGCGACGGGGACGGTGCCGGCGCCGGGGGCGGTGGGGGTGGGGGATGGTCAGGGCCAGGGTGGTGGTGTTGAGACAGTAAGTGGTGTCTTGACTAGCGAGACGGTCGAGGTGCTGGTGTGTACTGCGACTGTTGGGGACAAGACTGCGACGGCGACTGGGTCGTTTAAGCGCGAGCCGACTGAACTTGCTCCTGGGACTGCTCCTGCGGCAGGATGCGCGGGGTTGTCTTGTGGCTGTTGGCGCGGAGAAGGGGTTGCGGAGTGCCCGAGGGCGTTGGGGCTCGAGCAGGAGGGGGTGTGTGGTGTGCCTCCGACGACGCTGGCGGGGACGGTCGTGGCGGGGAACTTGACTGGTGCTGTTTTTGGTGGGGAGGGTTTTGGTGTAGGCGGTTTTGATGGGGGGTGATGGGAGATAATACTTACGCATGGGGTTGGGAAAGGAAGAGGTTGGCATGATAAACCACTACTCTTAATGATTGTATGATTGGTGACGCTATGGGTTTAGAAGGTTAGCTAGAGACAAGACGGGAAAGACAAAACAGCTGAGCGGTGACGTTGCACTTCATATTGGCTTTGGAGCAGCAACACCGTTGTTCAAGTTGCACTGGCCTTGCAGCAACGCTACTTACTCCTTCTATCCTCCTCGCGGGCAGAAGGAAGTTAGGATGGTCGTCAAGGGGATACCATTTGAAGGGGAGCGAGAATTTGTCCCAGAAAGAGAGGACTTGGAGCTGGATAGCGGGAGAGAATCGGATGCATGACATCGTAAAGTGTGAAACGCCGTGAAGTGGGCGGTGGATGGAGAGGTGGGAATATTATTGGTGCGGATCTCGATGGTGTGGACGTCGGTGCTGGAGAGTGATAAAGACACGAGTAAGTATGGGTTTAGCACAGTGCTGGGGTCGTGAACGACTCTGGGGCCGTCCATGTTTCGCCTCTCGCTGTTGCTTCTGGATTTGTTCTGGTTGAGATTCTATTTTGAGCTACCCTCGAGAACCCAGGACCTGGTATTCTTGCGCCGTGTGGGCTGCTGACTGTCTGCTTGTGTTTCGGTAGCCAGGAAACTCTGTGCATTGTTTGCGCTTTGGTGGTTTCAAATTCGGGACTAGGACGGAGTACTCGCTCTGTCTTCGGAGTTACCTTAGTATGGTAGTCAACCTGGTAATCATAAGTGGGATAGATATGCCGGATATCCTTGGGTGGCCCCCAAACCGGATCTTCGAAACCCCTCAGATCCGGCAGATCGTCGCTCTAGGGGTCCATTGCCTGAGGGAACGGGAGGCTGAGCAACATTTCCAGCGCCTTCATTGGGCCCAACAACCTGAAACGATGGCCAGCTGAAGCCTCAACGTCTGTGTCCCGGGGGTTTGGTCAGGGGGGTCAGACCCGAGGTGCCGCTGCCAAGGCCGTCAGGGGTCACATCGATCGTCTGTGCAGAAACAACCACGGATCTTTTGGGCACTCCCGCTGATCGACAACGAAATGCGATTCGACTCCTGTTTCTTGCGCGGACGATTTAGCGCTCGACATGTGTCGCGTTTTGTTTTGTGTCAAGATAGGTGCTGCTGCGCCTCCATGGCGGCGTTTCTCAGTTGGTCTTCTCTGACGGGCGATGCCCGATTAGGGTTGGGTTTGCGACGGTGATGGCCTCGAGAGGACTCGGGAGTGAGAGCTTTGGGGAGTGAGACTGGATGATGAACGGCAGGCGGAAAGCTATAAAGACTGGAGGTTGGGACGATGCCAAAGACAACATCTTGGCAGGCTCAGCTTCCACAGGATCCCATCATCAGCCCATTTTCACTTCCACTCATCATTCTTCCCTTCTGCTTAATTAATAGCCCTGGTGGCAATCTTCTTGTAATTTATTCCTCAACCTTTGTCAATCACGTACACCAACCCAACCAACCAACACAATGCATCCTTACGACCTCCTCCTCCTCACCCTCCTCGCCACCCCGTCCACCGCCCATGGCGTGGTCACCATGATCCGCGGTGCCAACGGCGTCAACATGCCCGGCCTCTCCGGTACGTCCCAATCCCCCTCTCCCCTCCCTTCCCCTCTCCACTTCCACAGTACTCATCCTAATCCACCCACCCCCCAGTCGCCGACGGCACCCCTCGCGATTGCTCCAGCAACGGCTGCGGCTCGCAAGCCGACACAGCCATCATCCGCGACCGCGAGATCCGCAGCGGCCAGGTCGGCCCGCTCGGCCGCACCCAGGGCAACGGCCCCATCGACGCGGCCACCATGGTCTCCAGCTTCATGGGCGGCGGCGCCGCGCCGCGCGTCAACGCCGCCAACGCCTCGGTCGGTGTTGAGGATGACCTCAGCGGCTTGTCCGCTGGTGTCGGTGGGCGCGGCCGTAAGGGCCAGCAGCAGCGCAGGGAGGAGGGCGGGTTGAGGGTTGTTGCGAGGCAGTTTCTGAAGAACCTGTTTGGGGGTGGCGGTGTTGGTGGTGGTGGTGGCAAGGCGAGCAGCGGGACGGAGAGCAATGTTGCTGCTTTGGCTGGGACGGGGGCTGATTCGGGCTTGCCGACGTGCGGCGATGATGGGAGTATTCAGATGGTGTTTCACCAGGTGAGTTTGCTTCTTTTACTATCGGTGCCGGGTGGGCAGGGCGGGTTGTTCGGTCTTGGAGTGGCCGGTGACTGACTGACGTGTCGTGGTGTAGATCAACCAGGACGGGGCTGGCCCCCTCACCGCGTCGGTCGATGGCACGTCGGGCGGGACGGACTCTGCTGCGTTCAAGACGGCCAAGGTCACACAGGACGTCCCCGGTATCGGGATCCAGGGGCTGAGCCTGGCGACCAACAAGGACTTCCCCCTGACGGTGCAGATGCCCGCCGGCATGACGTGCGATGCCACTGTGGCCGGCGTGAACAATGTTTGCGTTGTGCGCGTCCGCAACGGGGCTGCTGCTGGGCCCTTCGGTGGCAGTGCTGCTTTTACACAGAGTCCTGCGGCCAGGAAGCGGGCCATTGCCTACCGGCTGAAGAAGAGGGCCCAGGAGTTCAACGCTTAAGGAAAGGTATGGGCCAAGGGAAAGGGCGGTTTGGTTCCGCAGTGTCCGTGGCTTGAAGTGGGGTCCAAGCTTGGCATAAAGACAGATGTTTGTTCAAAGTTGTACAGTACCTGGTACTTTTCGTAGATGTTCGCTAGAGTGTTTAACTTTCATGCTTGCAAAGACGGCAATTCTTGTTATGACAAGCTCCTCCAGAATTATCACGATAAACAGGTTAGGACCGCATAATTAGCTCTGGAAATGATCGCTGCTGAACTAAGGGATCAACGATCATTTATTAGTGATGACCTGTACATAGACAGATTCTTCTGTCTTGAAGTTAACTGCAAACATGGACCCCGACCCGACGAAGAAGGGTGCTTGGGGCCGGCGTCGTTAAAAGTTCATTGGAAATGCGTTCCACAAGTACGCATGGCACGAGATAACCATCTGAATCAGATTCAAGCGCGACGCCTCCGACGCCTTGCTTTCCAACTAATATTGCAAAAAAAGGGTATCGTAACGCAAGCCCATAACTGCAGTCCAGTTGCATCATAACTCATACTCAGCATCAAACACTCTTGAAGAGCTTGTTCCACCACGTCTGCGGTCCACCCCCCAGCGCCCCAGACTCCTGCCGTTTCCCCTCGTCCAAATCCCTTCTCCGCCCGGACTGCAGGTCAATCTCATCCGCCCGCCAGAGCCTCGTCTTGAAGATAAACTTGTACACCACATAGATGATGCCAAAGAGCGGCAGCAGAATGTAGGCATCCACGAACGAGCCCGCGTCAAACGGCGCAAACGTCGACCACCCCTGGATCAGGGCCAAAAACACATTGGCAAAGAGACCAAAGTAGGCGTTGTACGGATACCACATCGACACAAACGGCAGCTCGCTCTCGGTGTGGCCTTGGGCCTTCCAGGCAGAGCGGAAGCGGATGTGGGTCAGGCTGATGGCGCCCCAGACGAGGAAGGTGGACACGCCGCTGAGGTTGACGATGTAGCCGTAGGCCTTGCTCGCGCCGGTGCTGACGTTCATCATGCTGAGGGCACCGCACAGGTTGGTGAAGACGATGGCCGGGATGGGCACGCCGCGCTTGTCGGTCCAGCCGAGGAATCTGGGGGCCTTGCCGTCCTGGGCCATGAAGAGGAGGGTGCGGCTGCCGATGTAGATGGAGCTGTTGACGGCGCTGAGGCAGGTGACGAAGATGAAGGCGTTGATGAGGTGGACGCCGGCCTCCCAACCGGCGTTCTGGAGGGCGATGGTCATGGGGCTGCGCAGGGCACGGCTGGCGCCTCCAACGAGGCCTTCGGCGTTGGACGGGCAGGTGAGGCCGAAGAAGAAGGCGCTGCCCATGTAGACGACGACGATGCGGATGAAGACTTGGCGGATGGCCAGCGGCACGGCATGGCCCGGGTTCTTGGTCTCGGTGGCAGCCACGGCGACAGACTCGACGCCAGCGTAGAAGGTGCTGCAGAAGACGAAGACAGAGGCGACGCCCTTGAAGCCGTTGGCGAAGGCGCCGGGATCCCTCCAATACGAAAAACCGATGGCGTCAGCACCATGCACACCACCGGAGGCGTAGCTGTTGATCCATGTCAGTGTGTGTATGAACAGGAGCGGCTCATTAGCGGGCAAACTAACACTATGCTGAAGATAAAGTAGGCAATAAGCCCGATGATCTTGATGAGTGCCAGCCAGAACTCGGCCTCGCCAAATGTCTCGACGCCCAGCAACTGGAAGCCGAGGAACGCAAACTGCCGCCGCCGAGTCAGCACAACAATCATTTCCCCGTTTCATCATGGTTGCCAACTCACCCAAAATATGAGGAAATAACCCCAAATCGGCACCTTGTCACTCCAGAACACCATGATGCTCGAAATGACATTGTACTCGTTCGCCAGCACGCAGAACCACACGACGAAGTAATTCCAGCCGACGGCCACGCCAAAGGCCTTGTCGACGAACCGGTCGCTCAGGGCGGTGAAGGCGCCGCCGGTGGGATACAGGGTGGTCAGCTCGCCCAAGCTTTGCATGATGGAGAATGCGATGATGCCGATGACGCCAAAACCGATGATGAGCGAGGCCGGCCCGCCCGACGACAGGGCGCCGCCGGAGCCGATAAGCAGGCCCGGGCCGATGATGCCGGCCAGGGCCATCATGGACAGATGGCGAGTCTTGAGGCCGCGCTTGACACCGCTGTGCGGGTCAATGACACGGAAGTCATCCGAGTCGGAGCCCGTGGCGGCCTCGGTGGTCGCATCCTGCTCATGGTTGCGGACCGAGACATCGTCGTCTTTGTTGGTGCTGGACCTGAATTTGGAAAACATGGTGGTTGGTCCCTCCTAGATTCCTAGATCGAGGGTGGGAGGGAGGTGAAGATGGGACGGATAAGACCAGACGGATCAGGGTCTCATTTGAGATTTCCACTGCAGAGCCGCGGGGCGAAAGGAGAACGGAGTGTCCGTCAGCCGTATGTGAAATGTGGGGTGCGGGAAGGCCGGTTCAGGAAATGAACCACGCCGATCAGGGACCGGCCGAGTGGGTTGAAGAACGGTGACGGGGATGGGGATGGTCAGATACGACAGAGAGAGGGAGAGGAGGGGGACACAGGATCGGCCTGCAGCATTGTTCCCGGCTCTGGGGATGCGAGGATGTTTAAGGTTGTGCAGAAGTTGGCAGCAGAGACCAGGGTTTAGCTTCACCAGGGACTCGAGTCGAGGTCCGATGGTTCACGCTTTTCTCTATCCGGGGACTTAACCCCGGCCTCACCTCGAGTTCTGCAGGGCCCAACTCCCCATGAGACTCCGGCTCCATGTCGCGCTGCGTGTGCCACTATTCCGGAATACGACAAGGGCGTGGCTCGACGCATTCGCTAACTCGCTCTTCATCCGGGGAAACGCGGGCTAGCTCTTCCCGTTGCGTGTGGATTGCCGGCCGGGACTTCAGAGTCCACCCACGTTACTGGGTGGTCGAGTCGGCAACGGCAATGGGGATGGTGCATGGTGTCTGGCGGTCTGGACGCGGTTGGTTTCCAGGTTGTTGGTTGGTCGCGGTGCCCAATGCCCATTTCTGTGGCATCAATCCTGCCATGAATCGCGCAATTGCATTGGCGCGGGGTGGCGCACGCCTCATCAGCAGCTGGAGGCGAGCTGCTGCCTGCTGCAGGGCTTTCATTGGCCGGCGGGCAAGAACATCCCACGCGACATCCCGCGCAGCCCGGCACGTGGGTCCTTGCTTCCCGATGACATCATCAGTTCCACCAGGGTCAGTCTCTGTGCAGGGTCCAGCCTGCGACTGTGCGTTTCACCAACGGCAGCGCACTTGCCCGAAGGAACACGCTTGGGCTCACATCCCACCGATGGCCACGGCAGTCTCTGCAAGGCTAAAACTGGGGTTTTTCCCGAATCCGGAAGAAAAAGGAACTTTTTCCAGCGCGCCAACGTGAACTATTAGCACCCAAAATGGCACACTCTCAGCCACAAATTCACAACAATGGACTGATCAGGTCGTGCTGGTGCCCTTGGATGCCCTTGGATCCTTCATCCTTCAGCGAAATCCATCTGGCATTCAACCCGCTTACCGCCAAGGAGAGGAGGCCTCTAAGGTCACCGACGCGAGTCACTAACGCTTAGCTTCCCCGGGGGTGCTCCGCACAAATGGAGCCCAACAGAGTCGCCGGAAGTGCGGCACACTGCCCCCGGTCGTTGCCGAGCCGGGCCCGGAGAACTGGTCCGCGCCGTTCACTCGGCTCAGGCCGGACACGCTTGCAGACTGACAGCCCCGATTAACCTTATAATCGCCTGCTGTACGCACATAATGTAAAGTAACGTCAAGGCCGCACGCGCGGATTGGTCGATCGGTCTGGGCCTTTGGGGCCGGTGACGCGATCAGGTCCGTCTTGTTGTTTCCGTACCAGGAATCGATTGACGGATTCATCGAATGGCAGAACGACGCAGCAAAACAGGGTTGGAGTGGATGAATTACATCATACAGATATCAACACGTCAACACTCAACACAATATAGACGCCCCTTCACAAAATGCAGGGCAATAACAGCAATATCTCAATTCTCGTTCTCAACTGCAACTTCACTGCGCAATCTTCATGTGCAGAAGCAGCTAATTAATTCCAGCTCACCATGAAACCCTCGTTCGACGTCCTGGACGACAAGGGCAGGGGAGGCCCGCCTCCCGCCGCAAGACGCAGGTCTTACTCGCCGAGATGGCGAGATCTGGTCGTCTTTCTGGCCGTGGTGTATGCTCTTTATTGCTATTTTGTCTCTAAACCGCTGCTGGCGCATCCTCTCCCGCAGCACACTGGCCCTTACGCAGTGGGTGCCGTCGACATCGAAGCCCCGGTCTCGCCGCCACGCATTGTCCACTCGGCGCGATTCAAGGGAACCGACCAGAGGGCATTCGAGCTGGAGACCGTTCTCTTCACCTTGTACTACCCAGCGTCGTATGCTGCAGCCAAGTCCTGCCACGCGAAGAGACACACTTGGATCCCCGAGCCCCTGTCCATCCGCGCTCAGGGGTACGCCCGGGCCGCACATATAAGCAACCGGTTCACGGACACGCTCTTCACGGGAGCCATCAAGGCACTGGTGGGCGGGATCACCATCCCGGCCGCCGTTGATGTCCCCCTAAGCGGCCATGCCGTGCCGACTTCTCAGGAGACCACGTCTGATGACACCAAGGAAAAAGTTGTCGCCGATGACGAAGGTCCGGGAGGCGGATTCCCCATCATCATCTTCTCTCACGGCACCGTGTCGTCGAGGACAGACTACTCCCACTACGCTGGTGAGCTCGCGGCACGGGGCCACGTCGTCGTCATGCTGGAGCACCGCGACGGCTCCTGTCCTGGCACCGTCATCATGCCCTACGCCAAACCCAACGAAACCCGTTTGCTCTTCGACGTCGCAGCAGTCGAGACCCTCGACCACAAGCAGTCCCTCACGGAAGAAGAGTTCCACCAGGCCCAGCTCGCCTTCCGCCAAGCCGAGATCGAAGAGGCCGTCCGCGTCATGAAGCGCATCAACGCAGGCCACGGTGGCGCCGTCTTCACCCAGAACCCACGCAACGAAGGCTCCGACCTCGCCAACTGGGCCAACCGCCTCAACACGCACGCAATGATCATCGCCGGCCACAGCTACGGCGCAACCGGCGCCCTCCAGGCCCTCCGCGGCGGACCGACCGAAGACCGCCCCTTCCGCGGCGCCATCATCCTCGACCCGGGCAAGCAGAGCGGCCCGCTCAACACCGACGTCCGCGTGCCCCTGCTGGTCGTGCACAGCAACTCGTGGAGCAGCCACAGCAGCGTCTTCTACGGCCGCGCGCACTTCGACACGGTCAAGGACATTGTCGAGCAGAACAACGCCCGCGGCAACCCCAGCTGGTTCATGACCTCGATCGGCACCTCGCACCCGTCCGTTACTGACGCCCCGCTGCTTGAGCCGTTCCTGCTCAGCTTCACGACCGGTGCAACGATCGACGTGTACCAGGGCCTGCGGCAGTATGTGCATGTTGCGGAGGACTTTTTGGCGTTTCTTGCTGGTGGTCAGGTGAGGGGCTTGATGGCTGAGAAGGCCGAGTTTCCCGAGTATGATCAGGGCGCTGTGTTGGGCATGGGGAAGCCTGGCCAGGGCGGGAAGAAGGGCGTGCTGGAGGACCTGAAGGAGGGCGAGTGGGCCGACTGGAGGCGGTACTGGCAGATTCATGTGGCGCCGGTGAAATGATGGGTTTAAAATCTGGAGGGGATAGAGTGCCATGACGATGAATATGTACCATTTTGTAATGAAGTATTAAAATGAATTTGCCTGCAACGCGATCTTTTTGAAACCCCCCTTTTCTCCATGTTGACGCTTTGACTCCCAGCCCACTTTCATCTTCCGGCCTTGGTGGTACGTTTTACAGTTACGTCTTTATGACAATAACCAGTCCTCCAGCCACCTCTTGGAGGTAACATGAAATGCTGCTGGATGCGTGCCCCTTCTCCTGTCTTCTTTTCTGTTTTCTCTGCAAATCGACACCATGGATTCAAGTACGTAATCACCTGGGCTTTATCTCCTGTCTCCATCAATCTACCTCCTGTCACCTGAACTGTGAACCTACCAGGACAAACGCAATTCTAACAACTGTAGTCTTGAACGTTCTTCTGACAAAGATAGTTGCGAATGCGGTGTACGATGCGCTGCGAGGAGTTTTCGTGCCGGCGGTGGTTGCGCTGGCGACGGCGGTGTGGCCGGCGGCGCGGTTGGGCCTTGACGTTGTTCCCCGATGGGCCATCGGCAGGATGAATGAGTGCGTTATGTGGTTGAGGAACGCGTTGGACACCTTTATAGACGCCCTTGTGACGGCGGAGGCCGGTCTTCCGCAGGTGGCGGCGCAGGGGCAGCATGAGGCTTGAAGAGGCACTTCTTTTCTCCTTTTTCTTTTTAGTTTTGTCCTTGTTCCTTTTTTTTCTTATTTCTTTCCCTTTTTCATTTCTGTTTCTTTTTTGTTCCTTTTCCCCCTCTTTTCTTCTTCTTCTTCTCCTGTTCTTCTTTCTTTATTCTTTTTTTCTTTCCGGCCCCCATATTGTTATCCCATCCAAAGTCTCTCACGTCGATGCCGTGGTTGCGTGTGCCTCATCGGATTTGGTCGGCGAATGAGCCAGGAAGAGGCAACCACGAGTCCTGGAGCCATACAGAGGTTAGTTCCCAGATGCGCAGTCAGCAATTGCCTCACACCTGAGCCTCGTGCGTAGCGGCGACTGACAGCAGACAAGCAACCCCCAGCAGCAGATGGACGTGGCCTTCAACTTCTCCTCTGTCTGAGTGGAAAGTTGCGGGCGCCAGTCACTGAATCCATGTGAGCGGAACAACATGGTCCTCAGTACCTTCTACCTTGGCCATCTGACGGCATGCTACTCAACTGTCGAGCACCTAGGGAGCCAGTCTTTTGTTCTGCCTTGTCGGACATCTTGGAATAGAACAAAGTGTTGGAGGGGGAGTGAATTCAATCAACTCCGTAGCTCGTGTATCCGAGTAACTGCCTATCTAGCTGTGTTTCTACCCCTCAATCAACTTCTCCTTCTTTCCTCGGCTCTCCTCGTCTTCAGGCCCTTGTCGTGACGGCCCAAGGGCAAACAAAGAACCGAGCCAGCTGAACCATGTGCCAGGCGGCGTGAACGAGCAACCGTGTTGCCTTGCCTAATCCTGGGCAATGGTCATCATCTGCTCTCGCTTTGAGCTATCTTTGACGAAGGAAGGAATAAAGTAATGGACATCAAGCGACATCTTGCGTTCCAGACGATCCGTTCCCCTGGCGGGGACCTCGGCGACCATCTCTTGGAGGACCCCAGTGTAGCCTGTCAACCCTTGGTTGTGGCTATGGGAGTCAACCGGCCTGCGGCGAGAGCGGTAGTAGTAGAAAACCGTGGCAACATCCCACGCTGTTAGACGGCAAAGTCCAATGCTTTGAGGTATGGGTTGGCGTAGCACATTGGCGAGTTGGTCCCATGTTTGGTCGTCCGGGATGGCTTGTCCTTGTCTCCAACACCAGGCTATAGCTGTGAGATAGCTTGCGAACTTCTCAAAGCACCATAGGCCATCCATTTCGTGTCGCCAGAGAAATATGCCCAAGAAAGGGTTTGATTCAAAAACCGAGGAGGCCGGAAATCCGTAGTCGACAAGAAGCATATGCTCGACTATGGACGAGCACTTCGAAGGGAGCTTCAATCCGGGGCTGAAAATGTCCCTCGTACCCCCCAGCGTGACGAGGTCGTCAAAGTCCGGCTCGCGATTGCCTCTCGTCCATTCCATGTCGTAGATGATGGCGCCGACAGCTTGGAAAACCACGTCCGTCCGGACGTACTTGTCATAGTCGACCACGGCACGGTTCCTGGAGGTCAGGAGAGTCTCTGCCGACCCTTCACCAGCACCACGGATAGCGGCTTGCATCTTGCTCGCTACCCGGTCTAGAGTCGCGCGGGGGCGGCCGTTCCGCAAGGCTCCCACGGCGCCCAACCGCAGGTCCGGGCGCATGGTCGGGTGCTTTGGCGCATCTCCATAATACGCGCGCAACCGGCCGTTGTAAAGATGCATGTAGGTGGCACAAATGAGTCTCTTGAGTTCCCTGTTGTCCTCGCTAGCGTGTGGGTTGTCCTTGCTCGACTCGAGAGCGACAGAGCCCTGATCTGCGTTGACAGGCTGTTTCGAGCCATCTCGCCCCGCTGCTGGGAAGTGGTCGTGCTAATGATTGTGCCATTTGTGTCCGGGGTGCCTACAGCGTTGAGGTGGGCACTGCAATGGGGACAGCTTGAAGTCATGTCGGTCAACGGTCTCGATCTGAATCCTCTGGCCCGGTTCCGGGGGGGGGGGGGGGGATTTTGGGTCTGTAAGTAAAGATTGAAGCAGCTTTTGCAATGCTCAGGAAGTAATCAATGTACATAGATGCACCGACCCTTTTCATGTTATAACAATTCCAGGACATGAGTATGAGTAACATGGAGGTAATGCGTGACGTAGCGCTCCGTCTTGACTCAGGCTTCGCCAGTTGATCTTGGGGGCTCGGGGCCAGTTCCCGTCCCATCACCACATCTCGTACGTCCACATTTCATGGACCTCTCAGTTGGCTGCTTATGATTGTAGGTATATACTCCGTACATGGACATGTACATATGTACAGACAGTGAAAGACATCCCCGTCACAAAAGATACGCCGTATCAACCCAGCTCTTATAATCACTCCCCAACACCGTCTCAATACTCACAGGCTTAGCCAGCTTCTTCGCAAAGCTCGCCCTTGTCCCAGCCGCCCCGTCACCGGTATTTCCATACTCCCCAAACTCGACGTGCGCCGTCCTTTCATCCCCGGTATTCCACACCTTCCACCCGGCCGCATTCACGACCCCCTCCAGCTTCGACCGCTGAAACACAACCCTCGCATACTCCCTCCACGGCTTGCCCAAGTAAAACGCCCCCTTCTTCACCACATCCCCGTCCCGCGCAGCAACGGTAGCCCGATCAAAGACATAATACGACGGATTCGCATCCGAATCCCTCCCATTCGCCGTCACATACCCAACCGACGCCGCCACAACCCGCACATCCACACCATCAAACCACGCGCGCGCCCGCTGCCCAAACACAAAATCCGTCGCGCCCTCGATCAGACTCGCCGCGTACACTTGCACCCCGTCCTGCGCCAGCACCGTGTCCTGGAAGCCGCGGAACTGGCAGGCGTAGAAGCCCTGGCGGTCGCGCTGGGCGCTGAGGGCCAGCGCCTGCGAGCCGGACCCGCGCGTGTTGGCCACGTTGAGGTTGTACACGGCCAGGTTGGGCGTGTGCGCGCGCAGGGTGGCCGTGTCGTCGTTGGACGGGGAGTCGTCTTGGGAGTGTGAGTTGGTGATGGTGACTGTGTTGGCGGTGTAGGTGGCTGTGTTGGTAGTTTCGCCGTAGAGGGTGAGTGCTGAGCGGAGGGTGGGGATGGTCACTTGTTCGTGGTAGGTGCCGCGGTAGATGAAGACGCATTGGGGGCTTGTGGTGGTCGTGCTGAGGGCGTTGATGGCCGATTGGATGGTGGAGTACTTGCTGCTGGTGCCGGTGCCGCCGACAGCGAGGCAGCCCGCGGGAGGGGAGGTGCGGCCTGCACGGGCGGTGAGAGGTGTGGCGCTCGCCGTAGTGATGGCGCCGGCGATGAGCGCGAGGGAGACGAGCATCTTGACTTCAAGTGGTGCCTGGCGTGAGGGGAGACGGGCTTGAAAATGGCGGGGAGTCTGAGCACATCAAGGTCTGGGACTTGCCAGATGGCATTATGCTATATAATATCCAGGAAAGACACGGACTGGTCCTACCAAGCCCGGTTATGTGCCCGATGCCATGGTAGTAGCCGCAGTACCCCCCCGTGTAGGGTTGTAATCGAATTGGGGCTGGGATTCATCCGGAAAACGCTTTGCCTGGTTTCCACCAATTATTCCGAAATGCGAATCGACACTCTCTACCTGCGACACAATTCCCAAACCCTCGAAACTTCAACCTTGCACGTCCATGAGGACTAATCTCCCAGTCGCCATGCCTGTAAGCTCGTCCGTACAGGTTGTTAACGACGGTCCGGTGGAGGTAGAAAGGGGGGGCGAGCCGGCGGCGGAACAGCGACAAGTTCCGCTTTATTCCCTTCTCGCGGATCAAGTGCAAGTACGTTGATATTACCAACGCCATCTTTCTCAGCAATGGCCAGCATTTATAAAGTAGAAATGGGAGGGCGGTATTAGATCGTATACTTGGGCAGTTGAGGGATCGTCATCGGAAAACTAAAAATTCGCGTTGCTATTGAACTCGGCTCCGCAGCATGGTAAATCAGATCCTTTTTTTGCTCGGCATTGACCGCAGGAGACACGACAACGGGGCCCGGGCGGGGGAGGTGTGCTTTCAGAGGAGAGGAGGACGTTGGAGATGGGAAAGATATGGGGGACAGCAAGGGGAATCTTAGCCACGACTAGTGCACCTATGCATAGCGGACGCTCAAAAGATGAAGATAAGAATGTCGTTGTGTTGGAAGAAGTTGCTAAAACTGCACCTGGAAAGCGACTTGAGGGACCCCATGGCCAACGACCTCTTACCACGCTTGCCCCTTTTCATTCACTATCCCCACCTGGTCATCAAACCAACCTGTGGCGTAGCATGTGGCTTGTGCAGCTTGTGGCTTAATTATTAAATAAAATGGCTGCCTGATTCCCCTGCTGGTTCCCCTGCTTCCACACAGCCGATCTCTCTTTTGTGTATAAATAGGTAGGTAGGTAAGGTATTCCGTACTCGCTCCAGAGAGCCACTTTCCTTTGCCGCCCCCATAGCACTTTGACTCTTAAGTCAGATACACCTTCATCTTCCATCAACCCTCTCAATCACCGTCTTCCTGCAGTGTGACAGCTTGACAAGGTCAGTGGCAGACGTGCTGGCAGCAGTAGCGTGATGCTGTGGAGCAGTCAGCACATGCCTGCCAACTCTTGCACTCAACCCAAACTCACAAACAAATAGATACCTCACCCATTGATCAACATGGTGCCTCCACTTGAAATCTACGTCGACGGCAAGGGGTCCAGTTTCCGGACAGCCGAGCGGGGCTATGTTCGCCTCAGCATTACATCGGCCGGCACAGATCAGTCAAAGGCTATTTCCGAGGTGCAGAGCGCGGTCGCAACGCTTACAAGCCTCTTCCGCGCGCTGGCTACCAAAACCGAAGACGGGCGCCCTCACCCCGACGCAGCCGTTACCGCCTTCACCGTGACCCCCCTAAGCACAACGTCCCAATTTCAGCGGGACGAGCACTACCGAAACCTCCCAAACCTGCCCAAGGAGCACACCGTCAGAGCGTCGGCCGAGATTATCTTCCGCAACATGGCCAAGCTCGCCGAAGTATCCAGCGAGCTGGCACGCATGTCGCACGTGTCCATGTCCGAAACGGAATGGCGGCTCACCGACCCCACGCGTACCCAACTCGAGCGCGAGGCTCGGCAGAGGGCCATCGCTGACGCCGTGCAGAGGGCCGAGGACTATGCCGGTGTTGTGGGCAGGCAGGTCGTCGCCGTCGAGATCAAAGACCAGCCGCAGGTACCAAGCGCGTATGGCGGCCGTATGCCCCAGCTGCAGCAACAAATGATGCAGCAGCAGATGCTGGTCCAGAATGCCCCATCCCAATATGCCGCCGCTACCACGTCTTCAGAGGCTCTTACGCTAGAGCCAAAGACTATCACCGTTTCTGCGGCTGTTACCGCGAAGTTTGTGTCTCGGGATGATGTTGGGCATGCAGGCAGGAAAAGAAGCAGAGAGGCTGATGATGTTGACATCGAAGGGTAGATGCGTCCGTAATGACAGATTGTGGGGATGAGGGTGATGTGCTCAACGCACCGAGCCATTGTTGGTTAATACGTCTATGCCACGAATGGAGAGCTACTGTGTCTGGCAAACAGCACGCAAGGTCGACAGCGAGGAATTGGGAGAGGGTTGCTTACAAGATGCCGGAGATGGGGTTAGAGGGATGGGGGAAACATGAAGTGACAGGAATGCTTCGGAAGGGGGTCGAAGCGGCATTCCTTTTGTCGGTTGTCGGTTTACTGTGTACTTGTACTCATGTGCCTAATCGTTCCAACGCATGTGGTCAGCGAACACGCCTGGCAGGCCAGATGGTGGGCCCCTTGCACCCTCTTCTCTCCCTACCTTGTCGGGTGTCACGACGTTAATCTCACGCTTTGTTATGTGCGTTGGCTTGTTGGGATTAAGTGATCAGTCAAGTGAGATCAGTATTACCTCTTCGCCGCCAGATCGTCCACAGCCAAACCCGAATACAATACAGTGTTGACTCAACTCTAGGACTTAAACCCTTCAACCCCTTCTTCTTTCTCAGGTCCCTAATAATCCCGTCGTAATCAGGATACGTAATGCCCTGCAATTTCATCCCCCTCTGCAGCTGCAGCCGTTTGGCCATCGGGGGGCCAATCTTGCCGGGGTTGTTGCTCTGCCGCATCAACTGCCAGCACTCGACGTCAGGATCCCAATCCTCGGGGTTATCGTCCATCGCCCGCCAGGCCTCGGCCAACTTGTCCCTGAAATCGCACTGCGCTAGGTCGATGATGAACGGCCTCTGCGTGCGGGCATCGACCATGACGTTGCGCGGCGCGCAGTCTTCCATGAAGACGCCGCGCTTGTTGATCTCGTGTGCGGCATCGGACGCGGCTGGGATGATGGTCGGCCAAGCCCCCGAATCGGGTGGGGCTTCTGGCGCGGTAGCGATATCCCAGAGCTTGTATCCGTCGATGAGCTGGAGAAGTACGCCCCTGATCTCAAAGTAGCGCGCCTCGCTTTGCAATGACGGGAGGGTCTCGGGCTCGCCGGCAAGGCGTACGTAGGCGTACATGTGTGGGATTAGTATGCCTTGAAGATCGCTCAACCGGGAGTAGGCCTCAGTCTCGCACTCAAAGTGCTCAATGCATTCCTGCCACAGGACGGCCTCGTACCTGGCGTAACCATCTAGCGTTTCATCAAGGTAGCTCGAGGCCGACACGGGTGTGCCCTGCTGCGTTTTGCGGTGCTCGAGGTCCTGCAGGAACCCTGACATATCTCCTCGCCCCACAAAGGACCGGAAGGCGTCTTCGTGGACAGCCCGGTGAGGCTCGGGGTGGCCCTTGTTTTGGCGAAGATGGAGGCCGAATCGGCGATCGTAAATCTTGAGGACAGCGCGACATTCGGAGTCCGACTGTGTCTGGATGACGACTTCTCGAACTGGGGACAAGGTCGTGCCCAATATTTTGTGGATGACGGCCGTCAATGTGTCGGGCAAGGAGCATGGGAGATGAGGGCTGCAACGCTGGAAAATCTGGAGTTGCAAGGTGCAGCCTGGCCGGTATGGCGATGGTGTTATGGTGCTGGACCTAAACAATGTGGTCAGCTCATGCCAGCACTGGTTGTTCGTCTGGAGGTTTTCCGTCCCACTTACATCTCCCTGTATACACGTACCTGTCCGTAGGTACCTCAGGTACATGTACCTGCCGGGGATCAATTCCCAGCTACTAACTGACAGATGTAGCACCTCGAAGAAGGGCGTCGATGGATGACGCCACAAGGACAGTGCAGAACGACGCTCGGTGGCAGTTGAAGGCCCTTCATATTTCGTCCAACGCTATTGGTGGGACAATTATTTCGCCGTTGGCTCTCGGACGCTCGCGTGGCTCATCGGAGGCTTACCACTGTTAATCACCATCATGCAGCCGAGGAAAACGACCGTCGTTGAAGTTTCAACATCAACTGAGTAATTTCCTGTCACAACGCAACGTAGAAGGTATGATTTTAGTTCTGAAGTTCCGATTCTCCAAACCAGGACACGGCAGCGGCTTTCCGGTACCAGTCCCGGTCATCGGCCCCACACCCCCGAGCCGACAACGATCTTCGGCCCTCCAACTCACAGTTCCGGCCTCACGACTTTGCGTGCTAACTAGGCGACGGTTAGCTGGTTCCGCCACTGAGACCCTTGGCTGAGTTGCTTTGGACGTGTCTTCTGATCCTAAGGCGGAAAAATGTAATCAATATCAAACAATCGAGGGCAAGAGCCGCGCATCTAACCCGGTTCCCCCTATTCTTCGTTGCGGCAAAAACGTTCCCATTCGTGTAGGATTCTCAGACTTTTGTCCGCAATTTGGACCATCGAACCCCTCGGTACGGGTTGCGACTCTTGCTTCGGAGAAAATCGATGCCATGACGTTATTGAGAGTATCATGCTGGAGGCTGCGAGGTTCTATGCTTCAGCGAGGGAGGTATGTGGTCGTTGCAAGACTAAGAGGTGCATATAAAAGATGAAAGCAATCCTCGAAGATTCTCTTGGATTCATATCATTCCCACACTCCTCTCACAGAACGTCCCAAAAGGCATACATCGAAACGTCACCAGCATCATGAAGTTCCTCTTCACCGCCACCCTCGCCACCCTCGCGAGCCTTGTTGCCGCCACGCCCACTCCCACCATCGACAAGCGTGCCAGTGCTAACGACAAGTGCGATCTTGGTTATGCCTCCACCAACGGAGGGTGAGTTTGGACGCCACTCCCTGAGCTTCATAACACTGACACCAGCAATAACAGCACCACGGGCGGCGCCGGTGGCACCACCACAACTGTCTCCAGCTTTGCGGCTTTCTCCTCCGCTGCCAAGGGTGATGCCAAGAAGATAATCATCGTTTCTGGCAGCATCAGTGGTACTGGCTCTGTCAAGATTGGTGCCAACACGAGCGTTCTCGGAAAGTCGGGTGCCTGTAAGACATCCCCAGGACTGCAACGTTTGGCCATGGACTTGCTGACAAGCCATAACAATGTTTTAGCCCTCACCGGCATCAACCTTACCATCAAGGACGTCAAGAATGTCATCGTCCGCAACCTGAAGATCAGCAAAGTCGTAGGCGGTGATTGCGTGACCGTCCAGAAGGCCACCAACGTCTGGCTCGATCACCTCGATGTCAGCGGTGACCTTAACAAGGACAAGGACTACTACGACGGCCTCATTGACATCACCCACGCTTGCGATTGGGTTACCGTGTCGAACACCCTCTTCCATGACCACGTAAGTGAAGGTATACCCAATGCATCCATCCGGTGGCTAACCAGAATATCGCACAAACAGTGGAAGGCTTCACTCGTCGGCCACTCTGACAGCAATGCCAAAGAGGATACCGGCAAGCTACATGTGACCTATGCCAACAACAGGTGGACCAACATCAGCAGCCGTACGCCTTCGATCCGCTTCGGCACCGGCCACGTCTACAAGTAAGATAGACACCCTGTCCCATACCTCTGTCAACCCCTATTTCACCGCCCCTGACAACGTCCTAATCCATCCCAGCAACTACTACGACGGCATCCTCACCTCCGGCGTCAACACCCGCATGGGCGCCATCGTCCTTGTCGAGTCCAGCACCTTTGTCAATGCCAAGAGGGCCATCACCTCGATCGACTCCAAGACCACTGGCAAGGCAGCCGTCAAGGACGTCAATCTCGGTGGCTCTACCAACGACGCCCCCTCGGGCTCTCTCTCCGTTCCGTACTCGTACAGCGTTGTCGGTTCGGCCAACGCCAAGAGCGCCACTTCTTCCTCTGGTGCCACTCTTTCCTTCTAAGTGTCCCGCTGGGCACAAGATGGGACTGACCAGTCTGCTGGGAGTCCTTTTTGATTGTTGATGGGCTTCTCGTTGAGAATCCTGTTTGATTCGTTGATGGGCTTGAGGAGCTGTGGAGGAAGTTGGAGATGGAGATGTTGGCATTTTGCATAGGGGTGTGGTGGGCTGGGTTATACGGATTTCTTCTGCCGAACATACAAATGTCTTTGATAGTTTGGAGCTTGTCGATTAATGGGATCCGACCCTTGAAAGTGGCAGCGTATGTATGATCAGCTGGGTGTGATGAGTGCATGTGCAATAAGTTTTCGAATCATAGCAAACACCCCTGTGTCTTGGTGTGCCTGGTCCAAGTCCGTCTTGTCAGCATGTTTATCCGGAGTACCCGGTACCAGGAAGACCACAGTAAAGGGGCTTCTATTTGATGTACCCTTGGAATGCCATTGACTGGCCAACTCCCGCGCAACAATGGTTTACCAACTACCTAACTGCCGGCTCTTTCAAATACTCGCAGCTTCGCCATTAACCCTTGAACAAAAGCCCCTATCTCAGCCCAGCCATAAAGAGTAATCACCGAACTGTTGCATCATCTCTCAGAGGTGAGCACCAAGTGTCTGACATTGCCAGGCCCGCATCCGATGCCTATACGCGCTTGGCTTCTTCCAATGCCCCTTCTTCGGGCGCAGGCATTGGCGGGGACGATGGCGGTCTGGTGTCCTCGGCAGCGGTCGCGGCCCCGACTTGACTTTTTTGAAAGTTTGGCACTCTCCCCTCCACTGACTTCCCAACCCCTTCGCTATCCCGTTCCTTCGAGTTCAAGCCGAAAGCTTAGCATTCCTTGAGTTGGCCGCGAAGGAGAAAGCCACCGCACTAGAGTGACGTAAAAGCCTACCCCTTCGCTACTAAAGAATTTCTTCTACGCGAGTGTCTTTGGACATTGCGGCCATCTCCTTCACATGCTACTCCAGGGCGGCGACCTTCTCCTTGGCAGCGAGTTCCAGAAAAGACTCCTTCGCCTCAAATTCATGAGCAACTGCCGCGGGGTGACCAAGCTCTCCTTCTCTGCGAAGAATTCGGGGGTTCCGAAGGCGTGGAGGGCTGGCGGCGCCGACGGTTGGTTGCGGTCCTGGTCAGGGGCCATTTAGGATTTCGAGTCTCTTGTTGACCATTCTTGCAGGTGTGGTGGTGTTTAAGTTAATGTTAGTGGATTGGACTCAAAAAATCTGGCTTATCTGACATTCATGTAGTTCGCCAACATCCTAGTTCCACAGCGCAGTGGTGCACGGCGTTCAGCCACGGATCTCTTACATGAAGAACCAAGAGACGAAGGTCAGCATTATTGTAGGATTTGACCACCTACGGTAGTGAGTTTGGGGTAATAGTGAAATGAAGAGGAGTAATTACCCCGCGCAGCTCACAAGAAGTACAGGACTTTGCTAGAGCCCAATGCTCCTTCTTCACGGTGGACGAGGCGCACAAGCTGGGGGGTCATCATTACGACTGCTGGGAGATCGCTGCATTCACTTCGGTGCCAGGAACTCGGGGACAATGCGGCCGCTCAGTCCAAACAACCCGTTCCATTACATTTAGAAGCATTTGTCTGAAGGGTCCTATGTTGAAGAAAAGTTATGACTATATAGCTTTGGGCTATCGACTATCTGCGGTACTGAGAAGTAGAAATCTGGCAAATGTTTAGTGCGCAAAAACAAAAGGAGGTCTGGCAAATGATTTGGGGGGAAAAGACATCAAAAGAAAATGAAAAAGAAATGAAAAAACAAAAAAAAAAAGGGAAAAAGAGGAAGCAAGCCGCTGATTCACAGTTCTGGGAGAAACAACCGCGGTCTGCGATGCAGCCTAGCGCACGCCTCTTCCAGTCTTTCTTCGTTCTCCGGTGTCACAACGCCGTGCCGGATGAAGAGAGCGAGATACACCAGCCCGGACACGGAAATGAAGAGCTCCTGATCAATCGCGTCGCGTATCTCGTCCAACGTCATGAGCATGAACTCGTCAACCTCGTCGCTATCGCATGTCGGGACACAGTCGGGGTCCAGCTCAATCTCGTAGACGTAGGCAGTGTGGTGTATGTAGGCCGGCGCTCCCATGTTCGATCTGGTATACGCAGCAGAAAGGACATCGCAGGGCCGCAAGCGCTCGCGGAGAAATGGCGCTGGCAGGTTGGCCTCTTCGCCGGCCTCGCGGACCATGCCGTCGAAGGGCAGCTCGCGTGGTCTGAGTCGTCCAGAGACGGTGCAGTCCAGCATCCCGGGGTACTGACTCTTGTTCCAGTACCTGCGCCCCTGAGGCGTGTTCGTCCAGGCGGTGAGATGCACGGCGAAGCACCCGGCGCCAATGACATCGACGCCGCTCCCGCTGACATCAAGAACGCGATCCCCGGCGGCAGGGTAGACGGGGAATAGTTCATCCTGCCAGCTCCGCAGGCAGGGAGAGACGTTGGCGACGCGCCCCTTCAGCAATGCTTCTTCCACGGCCTTGGTGCGAGCGTCCAGGTTGGGTGCGTCATGTAATGTGATCTTGCGCTTCTCCGCTTCGACGGACCAGCAGTCTGGCCAAGCGAGGGCCGCCACAACGTCCCTATGGACGAGGCCAATCGGATGTTTGACGCCGTCAACTAGGAGGACAAAGTATTCTCGCATATGCTCTCGGTATGCCGCTGGATCATCGTCGTGGTAGGGCCACCTGTCGAGTATCAAAAGGTTAGCAAGCATACAAGCGGGTGAAGATGATATGCTGAAACATACGTCGATGGCCGCAACAATCTCGTAGACACTGCGACGGGGTCGTCCAGACATGTTCGCTATTAGAGCTTATGAATCGGGGCAATGGCTTTTCTGCTCTAATTAACCCTCGACTTCGGAGCCGAGCAGCATTCTTCGGGGTTTTTGTAAATTTCCCAACCTGTCAGATGACGCCATATGAGACTTGTTAGGAAGGTTCTCGGCCAACTCTGCGCCAAACCTCGTCGTGGAGGCATCTGGCTAGCGGAGGGAGTCAGGGGCTCACAGAGCTGGCCCTTCGCTGGCCGCTCCGCCCCGCCTACCCGCCAACCAGTAGGTTGAAGACCCAATGACGAGGCAGTCCGGGCCTCCTAACTGCCCATCATAATCGCATCATTAAATCCTTACGCAGCTGTTTTTGCTGTCTTTCTATCAAGATAGCAGAAACAGTCATAATGGTAGGCCAATGATAAAATTACCGAAATCAGGAAGCCCCTCCCTCCCTCTCCCAAGCTCGCCTGTGTCATCGTCACATCATCTCTGTAAGCTGACAGCTGGCTTTGCGTGCGAAAACAGAGTGCAACACCATCACGTATCGCCAACCCCTCTGTCGACACATCAAACTCCTCAGTACAACAAGGCCTTTGTTGAATGGCGGTCAGTTGACCTACCACAGCCGCATGATAATGGATCCCCTATCATCGCATCACATCGTTGCTCTTCTTAGTATTCTGTCACAAGACGGCATGTGTTGCAGCTAAACCATGCTTTGGTAAGCTCTCATTAGCGTGACAGGCACGTGAGAGCTTGGTGGGGAATCCAAGAAGCTTGGTATACAGGTAGAGGGGTTTTTCTTTTGTATATTTACCAGCTCCAGAGAGCAGCTCTCCTTTGTAAAGAATATGGCACTTTATCAGCTTACTTTCTACTACTACGGAGCTCCCTGTAGTGTGACAGTTATAAGCCTGGCGCTCTAATTGCTTGCACGTAGCTACCAAGACACTGTTTAGGAGCTTCGTTCTTCTCTTCTTTCTTTTCATCCCCTGTTGTTTATAGGCTCTAGAGCCTAGTATCATTGTTATAGTTACAACCAAGCTCTCGTAGAGGGTCATCCTTAAGGACCAAACTAACTAGACCGAATAGTACATCGCCTTTAAGAGCAAGGTGGTTGAACAAGATATCTAGAAGTACATCGACCCCTCGAACCAAATATAAGAACCTAGGGAGCCGGAGGTCCCCGAACGTGGAATAGCCGAGAGAGTAGCTAAGGAGAAAAATGAACGTGATTTCAAGGTTCTTATAGCTATATAGGAAGCTCTCCCTACTAAATAGCGCTAGGGGAAACACTAGCTGACAAAGGTCCTAGTCACCAAGAGCGATATCTTGATAGAGGAGTGGTGTATATAAGCCAACTACTATATCTAGCTCTCCCTATAGGAGAAAGGGAGGAGCCGCTATACGAAGATTACAAGCTAGATAGATAGCTCTATAGCTCTAGATCTCCTAAATACTACTAGGTATTAGATGCTCTAGGACAATAAAACAGGCCCCTAGGAGCTCTTCTAGCACCTTAAGCTTATAATTGCGCCTAGCGATACTATAGAGAAGCTTATAGCTACTAAGGAATATAGAGCTATACTCCAATACGCTACTAAGCAAGGGATCAATATAGAAGCTTAGTACTAGGATTAGAAGATTATGTTCTTTAAGGCAAGCTCCTTCAAAATCCTAGAGCTCGAGGGTATTTGTAGCTACAAGGAATTTCTCAGTGTAGTTATAGAAAGGATCGCCCCTAACTAGGTAAGATAGTAGCTCTAGGATATTATCTATTTTGAAGCTCTTAGGGAGGCGAACTATAGGGGAGAGCTACCTACCCTCCTTTAGTACTCCTACTAGCTTAGCCTTCTTATCTAGGAGAATAAGAGTAGAGAAGGTACCTCAGCTCTAGGGATCTTTATAAGTGTAAGCCTCTAAGTAGTGGAACTAGGTAAGGATTTAAGAGCTAACAATATTGAAGGAGCTCTGAAAACTAAAGGTTCTAACCAATAGAGAGCTTATAGTAAGGGTAACCCTTGCCTTTATAGACTAGCTAACTACTAACAATACCCTTGGAAGGTTGATAAGTATAATATATTTAAGAAAGCCTAGACTGGTAGGGGCTCTCTATATACGAGAGCTAGGGAAAAGAAGTATCAAGAAATCCGAGAGTAGCTAAATAACGCTAAGTTTAATAAGCTATAGGGCTCTCTATAAGAGAAATATAGGGCTTAGACTAGTAGTTAAGCCTAAAAGAGTAAGCTAAGTAGCTCCCCTTCCTACCCAAGCTCAATCAACGCAAGTATAATAGACCCAACTATTATAGGAAAGCTAGGAACATGGGCAATAGTCTACTCCATCGATTCCAGCTACTATAAAGCAGCTAGGCACCCACTCTCGAATAGTACATTGATCGACAACTATAGTGTAGTCCACCTAGTTAATAGCAAGGAGCTCCTAGTAAAGGACTTATTCAAGCTTATAAGTAGGGGAGAGGAGGTGCTCGCTAGTATAACAAGCTTCCTAATCAAGGGGAAGGGCAAGAGGGTTATTAAGAACGTTCTAGATAGTGTATATAGCTCTCAAATAGAGGACCTGATTCTAGAAGATATAGTAGTTGTAGAGGGATTCTATATCAACATCATCTTCAAAGCTCTACTTCACTGCTTTGATATCTAGTATTATAGGCTTGACTACTCCCTATAATATAGAAAAGAGCTCTAAACTAGTATTAAGCTTATATAGCTTGAGAGCTACTATAACCTTACCTTTCTCGAATATAAGCCTCTTTCTACTTACTTCTAGGTCCTAGTAAGCCTTATAGATATTATGATATTTGAAGTAACAATAAAAGAAACGTTGGGCCGCTTGTAGTAGTCAAGAAGCAAGGCTGCTAAGTATCTAAGAGAAGATACTAAAGAGCTCTAGTATCTAAGAGCTAGCTATCTTGGTCTAGAAGCTCTCTATCACCTTGTCTATAGTACGTGGAATGTCAAGATCAATAGGATAGTGTGGGTTAAGTGCGAGAGCTACGCTCGAGTATACACTTCCTAGGTGGTTTCGAGGACTATATTAGAAAACCACTTGATATAGCTATTCTAGAGGGTCTATTAGGACCTGTTCGAGTACCCTCTAGCCTTTAATAGTTCTATTTACTTGCTTATAATCAAGGACAAGTATAGTAGAAAGCTATAGCCTTTCTCCCTTCCTAATAAAATAGGTATAGAGATTTATACCTAGCTCTAGCATTTTGAGAGCTAGGTAAGGTGATAGTATAGGCTTTCGATCTACAAGTTCCAACAAGATAGAGAGCTAGGAACGATTGGAATCAGAGAGCAAATAGAGTACTAATAGTAGGCTTACAAGCTAGGTATCGAAATTAAACCTACACCCTCTAATACTTATAAACCCAACAAAGCGATTGAAAGAGCTAGGTAAGAGATAATAAAGCGTTCACTTATAATAGGACTTGTAGTAAATCTACTAAGAGAGCTATAGTATAAGACTACTAGAGCTATAGCCTACCTAATCAACCTTAGCCTAAGCTAGAGATATTAGTTTAAGAGCTCGAACGAGGTACTTCTAACCTAGTTCTTATAGTACTTCTACTTCTAAGAGCCGAACTATATAAGCTCTTTGACTACTGATTTACACCCTAACTAGAGCAACATCTTTATATATAGCTATAGAGCTTATATACTCGAGAAGGATAGGGAAGGGGGGAAAGACTATAGAGGATATAAAGTTTGTTTACAAGCTTATATTAGGTATCTTATTAGCTACAAAGCTTCCAACATCTTCTATATATAGATTCCCAAGTTTACAAGGATTATTATTACTTGTAATATCTCCTTTAACAAGGAGATATTCTATTATATTAGCGAGGAGCTGGAGAATCTACCTTATATAATTACAAATAGGGAGGTAGACCTCCTCGAGTAGGATAATAAGGACTAGGATACTAGTCTAGAGATAAGAGCTTTATAAATATTGTAAGCTCTAGCAAATGATGAACCTATTAGAGATTCCATTATAGTAGTATAGCTACTACTAGTTTAAGAGCTAGAGCCTAGCTCCTAGGAGCAACTAGGTTAAAACTTAGGGGTAGGACTACAACCAAAAGCTCCTAAAGACTATAGGAACACTCTAGAAGAAGTGTATAGTAGACTCTTAACCCCTGAACAGTCCCTAGAACTAGATCTCCTACTAGAGAGCTCTATAAGGGTAGGAGATAGGGACGCTCCTAAGGAAAGGAGCAGGGGGCTGGAGTATAGAGAGCTCTAGCAAATAGCCTCAAGTAAGCTAGATAGCAATAGCGAAGCAAGAGATAAAGTTAAACTCTATAAAGAGGAGCTAGCTACCCTAGACTCTATACCCAAGAGTACTATAGAGCTACTAGAGTAGCTAGAGCAACTAGGACCAAGCTCTCTACTATGAAGAAGGCTAAGGATTGACTATAGCCCTCCAACAAGAAGAAGCAAGAGAGCTTAGAAACTAAACCTAAAGTATATTCAAGCTACCTAGCTAAAGATTGGTCTAGAGAGCTAGATATAGCGCTTCTTTTGTAAGACTTTCCTACCTAATCAATAGGAAGAGCTCTTAAATAGAGACTAATACTAAACATTGTATATAGTAGTAGCTGCTACAATATATCAATAAGCTCCCTAGTAGGTAGAAGACTTTATTAAAGTTCTAAGTAGGTAGAGAGACCTCTATAACTATCTAAAAGGAGAAGAGTTTAAAATAGCTACCTATAAGGAAATTTAGAAGCTTATAAGTAGGTAAATATAGGAGGAAATCCTACAAGAGTAGGCCACTAAGTACCTATTACCCCTAAAATAGGTATTCACCTATAAATTCGACCAAGATAGCTACTTTAATAAGTACAAGGTATATATTTGTATATAAGGAGATATATAAGATATCAACTCTCTAGAGAGCACCTATATAGTAACGCTTATAGTATGGTCATTCTAGCTTATAATAGCTTTAGTAGCTTACTTCGACCTAGAAGTTAAGTAGTTTAATATAGTATAGGCCTTCCTTAACACTAAAAGAGAGGATAGAGAGCTAGTCTTTTATAAGCTCCTAGATAGGTTTAAGAAGCTAGGAAAGTATATAAAGTTTAAAATAGCCTTGTATAGCTTAAGAGACTCGCTACTCTTATAGTACTATCACTTTATAGAGACTTTTAAGAGCTTAGGAATAGAGCTATTTAGCGAAGAACCCTACCTCTTTATAAGCAAGGATAAGTAGGTGATTATCGTCTTCTATATTAATAATATCTTAGTCCTATACTATAAGAACAACTTGAAAGTTGTAGAGCTTATAATATAGGGGATTAGAAAGGCCTATAAGGTCTATAAGTAGGGGGATATTGCCTAGTTCCTTGGAATTAGAGTGGTTAGGGACTAGAGAGCTCGAAAGGTTTAGCTTGCTTACAACTAGTATATCGAAAAGATCGCTAAATAGTATAGTCTTATAGAAGGGAGCTTCCCTTTAGTGCCCCTTAGAAGTGAAGAGCTTAAGAAGTTCAATAGATAGGTGAACAAGCTAGAGATCAAGGAGTTCTAGGAGCTTATAGGATCGATTCTCTACTATACTATTATAATCAGATTAGATGTGGTGTTTGCTACTACAAAGCTCTCCTAATTCCTTATAAACCTAGCTCCTAAATACCTGTTGGGTACAAAGTAGGTGATCCAATACCTTTATAATATACAATTCCTAGGAATTCAATATAGGGGAGAGCTTGTTATATAGCTCTTAGCCATTATATTAGACTCTTCCTTCGCCAACAATGCCGATACCTACTAGTCATCCTAGGGATATATCATCTCATTGTTTAGAGGAGCTGTTATATAGAAGGCTATATACTAGGCCACTATAACCATATTATCTACTGAAGCCAAGCTCCTAGCTCTTGCGAACACTGGAAAAGAGATAATAGCACTCTAGAGACTATTCTAAGATCTCGCTTTCGAGCTCTTAAAGCTATAGACCATCTTCTACAATAACCAATAAACAATTCGACTAGTTGTAGCAGAGGGGGAGTATATAAATACTAGGCTTCAGCATATTAATATCTACAATATATAGCTTCACTAGGAGTATACAAGAGGAGCTTTCGAGGTGGTTTATCTACTAATAAGGTAAATACTAGCTAATAAATTAACTAAGTAGCTCTTAAAATAAAAGTTTAAGTATTTCAAAGCTCTTCTAAACCTCTAGAGCATTTAGTAGATAGTTAACGCTAAAAATATAGGAGGTAAAAGCAATTGATTGAAGGGAGCCAAGCTCCTAAGTACTAGATGGAGCTCCTAGGTATAGGTATCTTAAGAAAATTGAAAAAAAATAGAAAACTAGGCGCCACCGAACTCAACCACAGCTATAGGTAAGCTTGCACTAAAGCGCGATCACAAGCTCCCCAACTACCTTAGGATATAGGCCTAGCTCCTCCTCCTCCCTCTTCTACTCCTACTCAGCCTCCTCCTCCTCTATCTCTACATCCTCCTCCTCCTTCTATTACTCCTCGAGTAGCGAGTATAGCACTTTACACACCTTGTATAGAGCTTTAGTAAGCTAGAAAGCTAGGAAATATTAGTCTAAGAGCTAGGAAAAAGGGAGGTAAAGGACCTACTAGGTTCTCCCTTAGAAGGAGCTCCTTCTAGGCAGTAGCGAAAGGGATAGTAGCTTCTAGGCTGCTCTAAGGTTAACCAACTATTTACAAAGGTATAAGAGCTACAAAATAAGAGCTTATAGAGGGATATAGCTATAGTTATACTAGGAGCAAGCCTAGCAACGCTAGCCACGAGGGCCCGAATAGTCGAAACAAGCACTAGAGGCGTAGGTAGCGAGAGCTAAATATATACAACGTACGCAAGGTACTATACACTCGCCAGCTTTCAGATATTTATCTTCGCTATAGGACTATTAACGTAGCTCTTAAGTAGGAGAAGCAACCCCAAAAAGTTTACAAGAGTGTAGAAATAGTTAGAACACTTATATAGGTGTAGAACGAGGGGAGGGGCCGCCAAGCGACAGCGAAATAGGAGTAGGCGAGTCCTACTGCTACTATTGTAGCGAGGGGGCGGCCAGTAGGAGCTTAGGAGCTAGGGATAGCGATAGAGAGCTCGACATCTCGATGTCGGCAAGGAAGGGCATTTTGTTGTTGTTATTGTTGTTGTTGTTGGTGGTGGTGATATTGTAGGTTGGAAGGTTGGTCGCGCGACTAGCTATAGAGGTGGTAGAAATACTAGGAGCTAGGAACCCTAGAATCCTAGCTTCTGATTGGTTAGAATTAGCTCCCAAAACATCTCCCAGGTATAGGCGACTAGACCACAAACCACCAACAATCAGCCTCAACACCACAATTTGAAGCTGGCGATATCTATAGTTGAGCCGCGTGCGGCCTAACTGGGGGGTGTGTTGCAGCTAAACTATGCTTTAGTAAGCTCTCATTAGCGTGACAGGCACGTAAGAGCTTGGTGGGGAATCCAAGAAGCTTGGTATGCAGGTAGAGGGGTTTTTCTTTTGTATATTTACCAGCTCCAGAGAGCAGCTCTCCTTTGTAAAGAACATGGCACTTTATCAGCTTACTTTCCACTACTACGGAGCTCCCTGCAGTGTGACAGCATGCAAGACAAGGGGCAGAGCATGGAAAGCCGGAACTTAAGATTGCCGACGGCGGTCTGGCCAACCGAGTATCATGACTTCATGGAGCAACGAAGCCAGATTCGGTAGCTTGAGCGAGACTGCGTAGGTTGGAGGGTTTGCCAAGATACGTCGCAGCTGTCTGGCGGAAAACAAGAGGGGGGGGGGGGGGGGGGATGTCAGCGTTGCATTCAAGGATCTGAAATGGCCATCTCCGAGGATGAACCGTGTTCCAGTTAGAGGTATCCGTAGTATGATACTGATTAAAGATAATAGTATGTTCCGTGGGTACTGCGGTGTTGAGCTTTAACCCTCGTTTTACCTTGCACTGCCGGGTTCACTCCTAAACCTTTATCCCCTTCGTCAGGGTACCGTCACTTCATTTTAGTTCTCTCAGCAGGCAGGAGGCGCTTTGTCAGGATGACATTCTTGCTGGTCTTGGCCGCTTGCATGTAGGAGTTAATTAGCCCGGCGGACGACTCTCAACCTCATGGACATACATTGAGCCACGGTGCTCCTGCCGGGATGTTTGGGATTGAGGGTTGTTGGGGAACGAAGGAAACCTCTCACCTGTGTCCCTCAGCCAGGAATGAATCAATGTCTCATTGGCAGTGATGTGTTCGCGGTGGTCATAGGCAAATGTGTGGCGCGCAAGATCGCCTCCAGACCAAGGAGGACCGGGAAGCCCTTGTCGCGCCCATAGACTCGGAACTGCTGGATCATGACAGGATATTTTGGTTTCGTCAGACCATACCGGTTTTCCTTGTTGCGGGCAAGCCAGACGGCGCCGAAAGCAGTTACAAGTAGCAGTTGTGTTAATGCACAATTTGGAGTCCAAGACGACGAACGCCAAAGCTCACCCCCCGTGCTATTAACCTCACTACCTACCTGCGTCCTCACCGGCTTATTTATTGTATTAGTGCTGTGCAGAAGATTTTGGAACTGATCAGATTTGTCACGGCATCACTGATCCCTCTTTGTAGCTTTCTCCTCCAACTTGGTGGAAGCCAAGGTTCCCAGAGCACTACTCTCATAATCGCTAAGCGGGGATAATCCAAAATATGCTTAATGTCCGCGTCAGTGGTTTAGTGGTAAAATCCATCGTTGCCATCGATGGGCCCCGCGTTCGATTCGCGGCTGACGCATTTTTGCTACCGACACGACCATCTCCATCGACAAACCAGTCAGTCCACACAGATAGGGGCTGAATGATAACAAGCGGGAGATATCTGTCACGCAAAGTAGGTTTGCGCTTGGCCTGGTTGCGGTCTTTGGGAAAGGAGTCAGATAGCTGAGATGAAAGGGGGGTGTGGGAGTGTCCGAATAAAAAGGGGTTTGGGGTTGGGGAACACCTAAGACGCTCTTGAAGGGCCCGCTCGTGAGTGCAAGAGCGCACCGGCCGCCGCAGGGAACGAACGATCCAGTCACGAACATATCGCTAGCTGCGGAGGCGAACCATCCTGCCTACAGAGACCGAGGTTGCAGGCTCAACACTCTGCTCAGAGCCCCTCTTCTGACAGCGCTTTCTCTCATCCGCGGTAAAGGTTGCAGGTCCACGAATGGGGGCCGGCGCAATTCGGAGGTGCTGTTATGCGGCGTCGGTCAGCCAGTCAGGTGCAGTTGCAGTGAGCAAGGAAGTACGGGATTGCGGATCATGCGGGACCGTGCCGGCGGAGTGGGGCTCCGGCAGCCTTTTCATGACCGGGGCGCCGACATCAGTGCGAATCCGGCGATCGAGTGCGGAGTCACAACCCTTCAGACAACTGCCATAACGGGAGATATCATGCTTGATAAATTGTCAACGCGCTGACCTCTTTCAAGGAAGGTCACACTGCGATCGAGTGGGCTGCTGAATGCTGGAGCAAGAGACGACGTTACTCGGGGAACGGGCTTCCAACGCGCGGTTGGGCTTCCAGAGGAGAACCACCACTCTGCTATGGCCAATTTTCTCAAGGAGCAAGAGAGCAGGACCTAGTTTAGCTGTGACACTAAATCGGATTGTTCAACTTTCAGCTTCACGCTTCCCCGGACAGGCCGTTTGTTGATATATCTGCCCATTCACTCCCGTTCGTCGTCGAGGAACGTGCGTGCAGGCATCGACAGATGGAAGGGTATCTGGGTGACCTGGAGCCCCGCCAGCGTCTCGGCCGGCATCTCGAACAGCTTGCAGCGGCGCGCGGGTGGGAGGAACGAGGCCGTCGACGGAGCCCCGTCCTCGGTGCCGGGGAAGACGACAGTTAAAGTGCGTACATTTATAGCGCTTTGCCGGATGAGCCGGGCCAGTGGGGCAGACGGCGACATGACAGAGAGCTCAACGGCAAGGTGGCGCAGCTCCCGACCGAGCGGCGCGTTCTGGGGCTGGCTGAGAAAGGCACACATGGCGCCAGCCTGGTGGCGGCCCAGATACAGCGTGTCAATGGCCGGGATGAAGCGGCGGCACGGCACGGCGAAGCCGGCGGCCGGGGAGTGCCGGAGCCGGACCGCCCTGGACGTCATTGAAGGTTTTCCGAGCAGCTCGGCAGTCGTGGGCGACAGCGGGCCAGGCCGTGTCGACGACGAAGGGGAGCGAAGGCTCATCAGGTGGCGAGACATACTCGGGGATAGCCAGGGGCCAGGCGAGACAGACCTCGGGGTCGGCGTCGGGGATGGCAAGCGCCCAGATGGCGAGTTGAGCTCCGGCGGGAAGCGGCAAAACTGGGGGAAGGACGCCATGGCGGGAAAGTCGGGGGATGCTGCTGGAATGCTAGGTGTGCGAGAGATAAGTGAACTGTCAGGGTTTGATCCACGGAACTTGTGTTCAATTGAGCGGAGTTTGGGCCAGCTAAAAAAAGACTTGACGTGCTTTATAAGTCGCCACCCCTACTTCCGGACCGCCCCCGCTTTCGGACCGCATGTTCCCATACAAAACAGCAAAACCTTAAGCAATTGAAAGCTCAAGTCATCGCTAAAGTATGGCCGCGGGCCCCGGTCAAGTTCCTGGAGGTACTGGTATCTCTCGGCTACCTGCCTGTCTAGCGCTGGGCTTCTCGACAGCTGGTATTTGTCTCCTGATTTGTCGATACGAATGATATGGATCGGCTGTGCTATGCTCTCGTCTACCCGCCGACGGACCTCGGGCTGCAGTCTGGAAGGAACAGGTCGGAGCAGACGCGGAGGCGGTTGCGGTAGAGGAGGACGCCGTGGAGCTGCACATCGAGGTGCACAGCCCCCGGGGTCGCCATGACTTCGGACAAAGTAGGGCGAATATCCGCGAGCTGGTGGAAAGACAATGCTCTTGGTCGTAATCGTTAGTACTCCCCAGTGCCGTCTAGAGAGTTGACGAAATTAACACAACATGCATATGTGCAGTCTGCTCAGAGGCCTCTGGCATGTTGGCCCCTTTCGGCTGGACAAGAGGGCTGAGCCTTTTGCAAAGCATCACTCCTGTTCCTCATCCTCCTAATATTAAGTTGATTCAAAGTGGCTACAAACGTGGGCAGAGACTTGCGATTTCAGCGTGCTTGACCTCAACGCTTTAAGGAGTCTCGGAAAGGCAGCGCTGCAGGACGCCACACATCTCGGGATCGATGGTCCCAGCGGCCCAACTTAACAATAATTGGCTCGCAGGCCGCATGCTGCTGCGCCTGTCGCTCGACCAAACCGCCAAAAGTATAAATACCGCCAAGAACGTGTACAAACGTTATATAATCGGCTTGCTTATAAACACGATACCCTTATTCGAGACACGAGCATGCGGGGTTCTTGTGCAAGCGGCCAAAAGGTATGTACCTGAAGCTAAGGTAACGTTCGGGAAGGGAGTCAAGCTTTTTAGCGCAGCAGCTCTAAATCCCGCAGATCCACAGCGTAACTGCCGGGCTGCCCAAACAAACACCACGTGCTGCAGAAAGCAGGATATATTCTCACCTCACATCATTGTCTACCACGACAAGCAGGGACATGGAGGCTGGGCAGGTTCTCGCATGTAGCATATTATATGTGGTGGTGGTGGGATACCAAAGCAGGGCAGAGCTGGCGAGGTGGCTCAGGGGGGTTGCATGTGATGTTGTCGAGAGAAGGGCAGGGCTGCCTCCCATATCTACCTAAGGTAGCTAAGGTAGGTACAGGAGACCTGGCCAGACCAGAGCAGCGCGATTTATGTTCCCTGCCCATGCATGGACGGCAAGTTCCTGAAAGGAAATTCTTACCCAGTCCGTCCGCGACCAATCACCAGTCGGTGTCCCGTAGCAAAGTTCCACGCTCAGCCGCTCCTTTAACAGCTACTTACAGGTATACATACGAGCAGATTCCCGCGCCCTCCCCCCCCCCCCCTCTTCCGCCCTTTTTTTTTTCCTTTTCAGTCGTCGCGGCCATTCTCCCTTTGTCAAAATCTAGCTCATATTCCCTGAGTTTCCCCTTTTTCTTTCCGAGATATCGCTTGTCCAACCGCCTCCTGCTCACTTTGGTTGACTTCTTCTCCTCCTGCGCTACCACAACAACCAGTCAATCAAGTGAGGTACGTAAGCCCGTCCCAACTTCTCTCACGTCTCACGTTGTATGGCTTGGTATTGAGTATTAACAGAGCGAGACAAATCCAGCTCGCACTGAACCGGTGACGCGGCGCTCCCGCAACCCTGGCAACCACCAAGTCCACTCGCAGAGAACCCAGTCCTAGCACTGGGCTCTGCCGAGCAGCAGACGAGTTCTGGCCGCCCTAGAAGATGACAACAACCCCCGACCGCCTTCCGACGTTCCATCTCAGCGGCATCCACCCGTAATAGCAAGTGTAAGTGAAGGCAAAGGATACCGACCAAGAATTGTGCGTGGACCTACGCTGACCAACTCCGCCCCCAAGACATCTGGTATTTATCTTGTCAGATTCTCCCGAGCGTGTTCAACAATGAAGTGGCCTGGCTTTGTGAGCTCTCTTGGCGCCTTTGGCGTCAAGGAAACCATCGAGGACGCTGCGCCGACCCAGCAGGTGGTCATGACAACGGTCAGCGAGGGCAAGAAGGGGGCAGGCATGTGGGTCGGGGCCAAGGACAACATCACCACGCCAATCCGGAAGTCCGAGGACCGCATGTTGGACCGGTGGCTTGACACCCTGGTGCATGTTTCCGGATCCGAAGTCGTCTTTTTAATCCTCATCATAGGGCTCCTCGCCTGGGCGCTCTCAGGCATCGCCTTCGGCGACTTGGACGATTGGGCTGTCGTCGTCTCGGACGTCCAAGCCATCGTGAGCTACTTCTTCGACTCCCTCCTGATGCGCCAGCAGTTTCTCGAGTATGAGAGGCTTGTACGGGTCTCAGCCATGCTCCAGTCGCGTAACTCTAGCCACCGTAGGATGCTGGCCCAGATCACCAGAGATGGCCGCCACACGGTCTCGGCCAGGGAACTCGAACTCTTGGAGCAAGCCGAGTTCGCGCAGGAGCTCCCGGCTGAAAGCCTCATCGGCCGGATTCCACCATCACTTCCAAGGTCTTGGGCCACATCGTCACCATTGGACTTTACTGGGTGTGCATCTTTATCTGGCTCGGATTCGGCCCGCATTGCGGATGGAGCGACCGGTGGCAGCTCTACATCAACTCAAGCACTTCAGCCCTGATGATCTCGATCTTCGCCTTCCTCGCCAACATCCAAGAACGCTATACCGAGTACATTGAACAGTGCCTGAGCTCTATCTTCGAAGTTGACTCCTCGGTGGAACTCAAGCTGCGCCTGATCAGGGGCGACACCACGCCCAATCCGACCGCCGTCGTCACCACGCCGAAGGCCGGCAAGCTCCAGCGGGCCCTCTTCTCCTACGCAAGCTTCATCGGCACCCTGGTTGGCGTCGTCGTCCTCATCATGGCCCTGATCGTCTGGCTGGCTCTTGGTCCCCTCCTGCATTTCAGCTCCAACTGGTGGCTCATCATCGGCACGTACGCAGGCCTCGTGGGGCTGAACGACGGCTTCGTCCTCCGCAACGTGCAGCACCAACTGAGCAATTACCAGGATTTGGCGTTTGAGCAGGTCCAACGGGAGGACAAGATGGTGTTCGACACCATCGGCGTGGTGGATCCCAAGGTCGAGCATGTCCAAGTCGACTCGCTGAGCCTCCGGCTGTCGTAGCGGATGGGCATCGTATGCTCCCATGAGATGACCGTCGTCGTGGGCTTCGCCGCCACCGTTGGTCTCCTGGCCGGGGCCACCGCCATGCGGTGGTCCGCCACCGGCCAGCTGCTCTGCAACATCCCTCCGTCCATCGTCGAGACTTTTTTCATGATGATTCTCATTACGGGCCACAACATCAACGACGCCCGCCTGCGCGCCGACCTGCACACCATGCATCTGCGGCGGCGCAAGCTCCTTGGCTACGTCGAAAAACTGAAGGAGTCGGCGGCGGCCTGATAGAAGAAGGAGGTTTCGGTCACCATACAGGCCTGTCGGCTTTCCATCGTTTAGGTTAGTACCTAGGTACGAGTATCTCAGGTAGGTATGCTTCTTTTCTCCGAGCTCTTCCACTCGGAGTGCACCCCAACTTCCATTCCCATCTTCTGCCGATTGATATTACTTCTTTCAACACACGGGCACCATTGTCAGGCCCCTACATGTATCAATTGGGGACAATGGCACTCTCAACGCCCAACCCATGTCGATTGTGTAGGATAACACTAGCACTTCAAATATTCAGGTACTTCAACGTCATTGCCACGCCGGTACGCCTCCGCTCGGGGACACCCCAACACGTACCTGAACCGGAGGAGTCTGCCCGATAATACTCCATAGGACTGATATGACATAGTGTTTCAGTGAGGTTAGCCCATGACTAAAGGAACCGCAAGACGGGCCCTATCAACTAAGTTTCGATGAAATAGTCGTGGCCAAGATAGAGACGCTGAACGCGCGGTAGCTGTGATAATAGAATGGTGAGATACGAGTCGAGCGTACACCCGCGCAGCCTCTCGGTCCAGGTGCCACCAGCCAGAGCACGAAACCAGCTGTGCGATCCCGAGTACTCCCAAGCTGTACGGATCTGTCTAAGATTCCTACCCGCGTATGAACCTACCAACGCACAACACTCTCAACGAAGCCTGCAGGTCAAAGATGGGGCCGTACTTGTAGATGTATTTACTTGTATTATCCGCACGCTCAGGGAGATAAGTCCAATAATTCAACTCGACGACCGACTACTTGGCAGAAGCCGGTCGAGTATTCTTGTAGCCTGTAAGCCGACGAGGCGGTGCGTAACGTCTCAGGAGTGAGTGTATTTGCCGCTATACCGAACTACGAGTATCCGATAAGCTATAAAAAATGGGACGAAAAACAGGGGGAAGGAAACGGCCGTCCGACAATTGAATGCGAAAGAGCGGCTGCCTCGTGTCGGCCCGCATCGAGCTCGGGCCGTATGTCCCAAAAGTCAGCCACACCAACGGAGATGCGGCATGAAGGAACAGAATATTTACAAATGATTCGCGTCAAAACTTCACAAAGACTTGAGCCACCAACCAATACAATCCTGCCTACCCATCGCCATGATGGGCGGCGCCCCGGCACTCATCATTCCCACGCACAACTTCAGCTCCAAACACACCGCAGATGATTCAATCAGCCCAGGATTCGGGCCAACTCCCATTGTCTCCCAACTGGCTGTTTCTCAAAGGCACTGCGAGTACCAGTCGTTCTGGTATTTGCAGGTGTACGGGGACGCGCACACCGTCGGGCCTGTGTACCCAATACCTGCACACTGGCCCCAGTGCGTCTGGGTAGCACCCGACGGGGTGGTGGTGGTCGCGACGGACGAGGTGGTGGTGGTCTTGGTCGAGGTGGACAGCGTGGTCGCCTTGGTGCTGGTGCTGGTGCTGCTGCTGCTGCGGGTGCTGGTGCTGCTTCCGCTAGAGCCGCCATAAACGCTGGTGTAGGTGAAGGTGCTGTTGATGCTGCCGAATCTAATGTTGCTGTAGATGACCTTGGAATTGGCCGCCGTGCTTTCGATGTCGCTGGGCACGCCGGACGATGTCGAGCAGCTGCCCCGAGCCGCGCCGGGGGTCGTGGCTGTGGTAGGGTAGGTAGAGTCCAACCAGAGCATGTTGGCATAATGCTAATGGCAAAGGGTGGTCAGCCTGCCCGCACAAGGTAATAGTAGGGAAAGTTGTGGAGGTGACAGAGAGCGAGGAAAAGAAAGAAAGGAAAGTAGGAGTGCTGACATCATCCCACAAACTGAGCACGAGGACCATACCGGCCTCCAGACCAGCCTGGACATTGGCAAAACCACCGTTTTGGGTGAAGTAATCGGTCTCGCCAAAGGCGGCATGCTGGGCCGGGCAGTAAGCGGGGGTGATAGAGTTGCCTGTGAAGCCGGGGATATTGGTAGCCTGTGGAGTGCCTATGAGAACGCCGTTCTGGACGTAGTAGCGTACGACATTGTTCAGGTTGCTGGAAGCGTCAGTCAGGAATTGAGTCACCACTGTGATCACCTGATTGGTGTCGACAGTCAAACCAGGGCCGAAGAAGTCGGTGGCGCCGTTGCGGTAGGGGTTCCAGTCGCAGCCGTCCGGGTCACAGTCGCTTCCGTAGCGGTTTGCCGCGTAAGTGCCGCCGCAGGTGGTACCATTACACATATGTTGAGCCTGGGTGCCGCACGGGTGGAGGGTAAGGGCGTTGGAAATCTTGTTTGCCTCCCAGATATCGATCTCATTGCAGCAGCTGCCGAGCTGGCCGACGCCCGAGTTCTTGTCATTGGTGGAGGGTTTCCAGCCATTGACGTTGCCCTGGAGAACGACTCGGGAGTTAGAATTGTGGGGGCTACCTATGTAATAGGCGAGGGTTGAAATCATCAATGGCTTCATTGGGGAGAGTGTCGCCAGCTTACCAAGCCGTTGATCCACTTCAGATCCATGGCGCACTGGGTGTCGCAGTAACCCGTGCCGTATGCCGCGCCGGCCTTGTTGGCCGGGTACTTGGACTTGCCACCGTCGGCATCCATATTGACGAAGTAGAGGGCGCCGTTCAGGCCGCACCCAAGGTTCGCCACGTTGACGTCAAAGGTGAACTCCTTGCCGAGCAGATTAAACATCTGGTACTCAGTGTCGCTGGCCATCAGGTACAAACGGCTGCCGATGTTGGTGGCATACGCGCCGTTAGTGACGAACTGGAGTGTCGCGGCATTTCCGCTCGTGCTAATGCCGTAGGTGGACTGGTAGCCACCACTGCCGTCAAGACAGCAGTTTGCGGCGCACGCAGTGTCGCTCGGGCAAAGAGTGGCATCCCACGTGTTTCCCGTGTAACAGTTGGTGGCAGAACTGGTCGAGTGAGCCCAGCGCCAGTTGGCGTCAATGACGAGCTGACCATTGTTGGTGTTGCAGCCGCTGCTTGTGCAAGTCTGCCAAGTCAGAGACGGCTTGCCCTCGGCGTTGAGCGAGCAGACGCTTTGCGTCTTGACAGACGCGAAAAGGCCGAAGAGCGTGAGAAACGGAGCGTGGTATCTGCGCTGCATGGTGAATGTGGGCTTCTTGTAGGCCGGAAGGAGGGTTGGTGAGAACAGGGAAGACGGAACGAGAGGGGATATTGAAGATGATATGGTGCTTTATAGACAAACTCGGTGTTCCACGCCTGGGTTTCCATTCTGTCGCCAACCGCCATCTCCGGTCCACCCTTGGTCTTCAACGGATTCGGGTTTGATATTCCGCTAGCCCAACACAGCTCGGGCGTGTATGCCGGAGGCAGAATATCGACTTGTGACGGATGGCGGGCCGTGACCTTAGCTAGAGGAGGGGGGCTTTGTTGTCTCGGCTGGGTACGCGCCGGCCTAGCCAAGCCGTGAGTGGTCGTCCGAGGTTACCATGGTTTTCTGAGGGATGGCCAGGACCATGTTTGAAAGAAAGGTTGCCCTTGGGGTCATGGGTGCCGTCTTTTCCAATGTGCGCTCAGCGCTTTCCGGCCAGCCCGGATGATTTCGCACCTCCTCCAGCATTCTTGGAAGTCGGAGCTAGCTCCGCCGCCGGCACAGCCAAGGGCCCGGTCATCTGAATAGGTACATGTACACTACTTGGGTTGATGAGGACGCTGTGCGGGGCCCCAAACCCACGCAGGCAACAGACGAGATCAATGCGAGGGCCCGGGGCTCCGGTGGCAGCAGCTCCAAGGACAAAAACCGATATCCGCCGGACCAAGGGGGTTTGGGACGAGAAAGGAAGCTCACGCGCGTTGGAGAGAGAGGGGGAGGGGGGGGGGAACCCTGGGGAGGAGAGGCACTGACCTACCTTACACGGTGAGCCTGTAGTCGCTGTCGAGAAATGAATTCTGCCCTCATCTAATGATGCGGCCCGATGTGCCTCATGATGTGCCTCATGATGTGCCTCAGTCTCAAGTCGTTCGGGAACCTTCCAGCGCAAGTCCCATACTTCTGCACCAGTTGAAATTTGCAAGAAGGGATAGGGTCACTTGAGCTGAGCTCATGGCAGGGTGTTGCTGGGATTGGCAGCTCCGGGTTGGGTAAGTCGTTACCGATCGAGGGACCTGCAGCCTTAGTGCGTTACCCCGAACTCAAGCCGTTGGTCGGGGTCTCGCTCCCTTCCCAGGTTCTCATCATTGAACGCCGCGGGAGATCAGGCGTAAGGAGGCCGGGGTTCGTTAACACATCCACTCTGTCGTTTTTGCGACCATTTATAAACAACATAACTTCGAAAGCCTACACGTGCAATCCTGCAATCCCCTGAGCTACAGACGAACGTTAGGGGTTACAGGTCAAGTTACCCGCCCGATGAGCTGCCGTCTTGGCGTGCCCCATTGCAAAGAGCCGCAACACCTAGGTACCTACCTAAGGTAGGTAGGTAGGTAATATCGCGGTGCTGGAATAAAAGTGACATAGGCCAAGGCCCCAATTCGTAGCACCCGTAGCGGGCCGCGTCACCGGGCGATGCTCGGTACCACATAGGCCCCGACCTCTCCCGATCTTTGCAGATGCGAAGTGCGAACTCGTCATCTACGACCCCCTCGACGCTCTAGCGCGGCCTCCTCCTACGGAAACCTTGTCCGGCATAACGGACCGTGGCTTCAGGAGCAAACAAAGGTGAAGCAGCGTGCTATCATGTGCCATCCAGCGACGACAGCAATCCGCAAATGGGTGGGATTTTAGGGTGTTGGAGGATCTAAGGAGGGGGCCTGAGAAGGGCTGCAGCCCAGAATTGGTTATCTCCGACGACCAAAAAGCGTAACTGCGGTTCCCTCCTTCCGGACAGACGCAACCCTGGGGCAAGTCAGCTACCGAGCTGCCTCCACGACGGCCTCGGCTTGGTCGACTTGGTTGCCGAACCGCTAACTTTGGTTAGTTCGTTAAATCGGATGTCGACACCTGGTCTCGACCGGCCTACCTACCCAGCCTGCACACATGCCACTAATGGGGAGCGATCGCCGATGCAAGGCGTCTTGCGACTGGATGATCAGTTGCGAAAGAAGGGGAAAGGAGCCGGGCCACAGCATGCATGGCCGAAGGAAACGTACATACGTTAAGGAGTCTTAAAAAGCTCCGGAAAACGCACTTGGGCCCTGCCGAGACCCTCTTCTCCTTGTGTTATTCTATGTGCCGAGCGAGAGAGATGCCAAGAAGGAGGACTCCCAGGCCATGCAAGACCTGGTCGCAACCAGAAGACCAAGTGGGCCTTAATTATTGGCAAGCGTCGGATCTTTCTTGGAACTCCAGGATTCGGACCACTTAGCTCGTCCCCAATACAACGGCACAACCGCACAACCGCCTTGGCGAAGCTTGTTTCAACAACGTCAAGACACCGAATCGGTACTTGAATGTATGTGGCGCTCCTTGGTCCCATCCACCTGCAACCAGCTCCTTACGTGACTCTCGACAACCAAGGCCGGCTAACAGCCGCGAACCAGATGCAGTACATCCAACCGTGCACCACCACTTTCCAGTTAACATGACCGTCATGTCCGAAGCCTGGAGAATTTGCGTCAACCCAAGGGGCCTAGACAAGATGGCTCCGCCGGCCAGTTGGATCTGTCAAATACTATGAATTTGCAAAGACATCTCGTTTTGTGTTCTAAAACTGAGAATTGTACTCAGATAAAGGAAATTCTAGAGAGTGAAAGAGAGCAATCCGTCTCCCCTGGGTCTAAAAAAAACAGGAAGAAGGACTCGCCTAGGACATCCATCATCCCTCCTCCCCCTAAAAAGACGACCATGCCCAAACAAACTGGTACCGAAATAAACCTACCTATAACACGAGACGACATATACGCACCCTTAGTTCTCGTCCTGACCGAGGCTAAAGTCAAAGTCCAAACCGAGATCACCCTCCTAGTCTATCATCATGTTGTCAAGGCCCTCCTGGAACTACTTAGTTACCGATGAAGCACTTCAACACCCGATGGTCGGGTGTCACGAGAGGCGACATGGAGCGACGTCAGTGCATCATCGGCAGGGACGCTGCTCGGAGGGCCGTCTTTGACTACGTAGGGCCCTCGACCATCGTCGTCGGACACAGTGCCCAGAACGATCTGTCTTCTCTCCGATGCATCCATCACCGCGTGGTCATGGTCGAGACGGCCATTCGGAAGGAGGCCAAACTGAAAGCGGAGCAAGAGGAGAAGGAGAATGAAGTGGACAAGTCCAAGGAAGGGGGTCGGAGAATAGTCGAAAGCGCCGCAAACAACACCCTGATGGAATGTCTGTCAAGGCGCTTGCTATTAAACGGTTAGGGCGGGCCATCCAAATGGACAATAAGGGCCACGACAACCTGGAGGATGCTCTCGCATCCAGAGACCTGGTCCACGCCCATATCATTGGCCTCGGCGGTTCTAAGGGCTGACCAATACTTCGGTAGTCACCAATTTCTGTTTCTGTTCTTGTTTGGCTGTCCCGTATCTGCCAGTGACATGGTGTATTTGAGGGCGGAAAGGGAGGGTTGCAAGTCGTTGCGTCGCGGCCAACGGGGGCTAAGTTGGCAAAATGAAGAAGAAGACGGGAAGGAAAGGGGGAAGGGGAAGGCAGCTAAGGGACATTAATCGGCTCTGCCGGAAGTAAGCTTGTGGTGTTAAGTGGTCGCCGACGATGGGGTTGGCGACAGCCGCTGCAATTCGAGAAGTTAGTCGCAAACAGCATCGCGGAGCAGGCGGAATGTGGCTGACCGCCTCTTGAAAGCCGTGAAGACCCTGATATAGCACTGGAGATGGTCAGTAGCCCACTCGCGAAGGAAGGGGCTGATGGTCGAAGTCCGGGCGGCCCTGGCGAGCTCAGAAGCGTCGGCCTTGTAGACCAGAAGCTCTCCGAAGAGGAAGCGGACGACGAAACCTCGGGCGTCTGGCTCTCGTTCCGCACTAGTTACCTCGCCGAGGACGAGCGGCGATGAATCGCCAAGAGACCGCGCAATGGAATAGAGTTTCTCAACCATGTGAGTCATAATGCCATGCATCTCTCTCTCGTCTCATAGCAACGAAGGGATGGTCGTCTGCGAGGTGGTTCAGAGCTGACAATGGCACTTCCGGATTAACCAGTGACCGGAGCACCACAGGTGCACTTCGGCATCCATATCGTCGGCCGGATTGCTCTGTCGGCTCCTTCGTCAGTTCGTCGCGTTTCCTCTTCACAACTAGCTGCCTACAAACAGCAATTTCGCGACAGACTCACCGTGGCTTTCTGGCTATGGTCGGGTGGGCGGAGTTCGGCATGATACACTCGATGCGCCTTTGCCCAGGCACCGCCATGGGCAAACATTGCCTGCGAGCTGCTGCTAGGAAAATGAGGGAGGAAAGTCGAAGCTGGTTAGATAGTGTTCAGACTCGATATCGCCAACTCAGATATGCGTTCCCGTTACTTGTGCGGCTTAGGTCCTTGGTGATCTTCCTCGCTACCATATCTAACCCCAGCCTCCCAGGCCTTTACACCGGTCTTGATGAATGTTCATTCGATATTAAACTTTAACCGCCCACTGCAACCTTCATTCCGCGCCCCGCGTCTTCGTGTTGCTTCAAGCTAACATGGCTTAAGTCCAAGTTGACAACAAGAGCCAGTGACAGGGAAGGAACCCACACGACCTTCCCAAATTGCCATTATCGCCGCTGAGTGCATTGTCTCAGCCTGCTCACATCATTGACTTCAAGAACACTTGTGGGACTACAATCACTACATGGCACTAACTACCTAGCCAGGGAAGGGGGGTCTTTGCCCGTAGGTTAGAATTACAACTTGCTATCAGATTTCTGACCTACTGTTGGCTTGCAGGCAACCGTAGGTCTGGCACTTGCATGGTCAACTTGCTGAATTAGCCATTCTTTAGGGTCATTACCACAGTCTGTTTGACGAAGACCTTGATATCATAATGCATATGCCGGCCCAAGGTACTACCCTAATTTCAGGTCTGGCTCTACAAGTATGATACCCACTGATACGCTTGATACCCCGGTATCTAAGTCTGTCTAGCACGATCAGCAGTGCTAGTCATAATGATCTAGTCTGATTAGTTTAACTGGTGAGCCAGCCTACTATACTACAGTATTGGCCATGATCCTCTAGCCCTGGCATTTAAAACCTATAGGCCGGCCTGCCCTACTCTAGTGCTAGTTATGATGATCCAGCCTTGGTAATTGAACTGGTAGGCCAGCCTGCCATACTTCTACTACGAACCTAGACGAACCAGGCTAGCCCAGGCTGACAGAGCCTGCCCACTGTCAAGGATAGCCAAAATGACAGGATCTTAGAGATCTTCGAATATGGAAAGTGTAGAAGCTAGAAAATGTGGAAGATGTGGAAGATGTGGTAGTTACGACCTTGGACGGCCTTAGCAAGGCGAAATGCCTCTGCATTCCTCGCACCTCCTCCAGCCACTCGATGTTGGCTGCTTTGGGCCACTGAAGCAGGCGTACGGTCGCTAGATCGAGCACTTGATGCGCATGTATATCAACCACGTGAGCAAACTCGAGTTTCTCTATACCTTCTATGAGGCCCTCTTTGCCTCTATAACGGAGAAGAATATACAGGGCGGCTTCATAGGTGCAGGCCTTGTGCCGTACAATCTAGTGAGGGTACTTTCCAAGCTGGACGTAAAGGTAGTGGTGCAGGGGGGGGCCGCACGAAGGTCGGTGCTGTGGCGTATGTGGCAAGCCTGGCTATAATGCCCGCACTTGCCAGGAGGCTGTATAATCATCTGATTTAGCTGTTTCCAACGTAATTATAGTTAGTTCCTAGTGTTGCTGTATTGCAAGTGAAGATAATTGTTACCGGGTGGCGGAAAGTGGCACACCCGCTTATCTGGCACACTCGCTTATCATGCAAGTCTTACAGTGCAGTAATTTGACACACCGGCCCGTGTCCCGTCATGCACAATTTCCCTTAGGCGTGTTAGAGCAACACCCGGGCCTCGAACAACATTATACAGGCGGCCCAAGACATGCCTAGTTGAATCATGGTTGTATCAAGCAACTCGCTAGTGTTCTTCTGGTCAGGGATGATGTGGTGGACGGGGCCATGGGTTGGAGACATGATATATTAATCAGTAAGATCAACTACCAGTTGTCTCAACTAAAGGGTTGAGGCACATGGACCTGCGTAAACGACCCCTGGCCCCGGTAAGAAATTGTAATCCTCAATGCCTAGCGGACACGTCGGACTGGTGGGCGCACCGTCCAGCGGCACGGTCTTCACGAGCAGCTGGCAGCTGCCTGGGTACGCCGAGGCGACGCAGTTGAGGGTGTTCCAGCACAAGATGCAGCAGTCGCGGGCGCTGGCGACACCTCCTGGCGTCAGGACGGTGTCGCCTGTGCCGTTGCCTGATGGGTTGTACGAGATATCGCAGGCGTCGACGACGGCGGTCTGGGTCGCCTCCGTGTAGACTGTTGTAGTGGCGGTTGTGGTCGTGGTCGTGGTTGAGGATACGATCACCACAGTCGTGATCGTCGTGGTGAGTGTTGCTGTGCTCGTTACCGAGTCGGTCTGTGACCCGTCACGGTATTGTCAGCTATCGTTGCGTGTTCTGTCTCCCTGAGCACCCAAGGTACTAACGGCACTGGGACACCGGGATAACATACCGCGGTGGAGCTTGCAGTCGTGGTCTCCGTGGCCGCCACTGTCGTTGCCGTCACACCGAGGCACTTGCACGCGGATGACAGTTTGTGCGGTGGGAGTTGGCTCAACCGCTCTGTGGAGAGGTCGGGGCACCTGGAGTGTGCTGCATCCCGGGGTGCAACTGTGACGGAGAGAGTGGGCGGGGCCACGGAGGTAACTGTCGTGGTAGACGTGGTGGACGTGACCGTGGCTACCGAAACCTCAGTCGCGGTGATGTCGGCGGTCGAAGTGGTAGTGTCGATGGTGGTGTCTGTCGAGGTCTGCGTTTCGGTAATGGTGACTGTGGTGACCAGAGAGGCAGTAGCAATGAAGGTGGCCATTACAGCAAGGTAGCTGCTACAGAACTCGACAGCCTGCCAGACAATCTCGGGAATGCACTCGTGTGGGATGCCATCGTTGCAGGCGATGTAATCGAGCGCTCTGTCGCGGCAACAGACGTCGCTACCACCGAGATCCCCAAAAACGGTGGAAACGATGCCTAGAAGGGTCGCCACTGAAAGTGAGACGCACCGCATGGTTTCGACACAGGAGGAAATTACCTGAGATAAGCGCTTGTGTTGATGGGAATGTGCATTTGGCGCACGTCTCAAGGGAGGGACCGTTGGTGTTTAAATTGGCACGCTTGGTACTGTACCTCACGTAAGTGCTTCGGACAGACACGTGTTGGCAGTGGGACGAGCTGCAGATATAAGGCTGCTAGGTTGATCACCATAGAGATTTACGGTGAACATGCGCCTGCCGAGCGGCATCTTTATATAATATACTGTATTTGGAAGGGGGAACACAGGGAAGCCTTGTAATTATGAGGATCGCGCCTTCAACGTTGTCGTACATGCGTGGATAATGTACATTCCCAATAAATGCCGTGGTTTGATTCAGCCCACCGTAAAGATCATCGCATTTGCCACGCTCATCTCCGTGTATTGTGTAGGTATTGCCCTCAAACCTCTTCATAAACAGAAAAAGTTGCGATTTGGGCGACCTGGCCTTTATTCTAACACACCAAATCGGAGGGTTCTTTTCAACGGAGCTGAAGCTGCATTGTCCTTCGTATACCTCTTCAACGCCTGCAGTCAAGTATCTGACAAGCCAAAAACCTTCCCCATCACCGACTGCGGGGAACCTTGGCTGATAGCAACGTGGCAAAAGTTTGTTCCGGGAAAGATGCCTAACGAAGCTTGGCTTCGTGCCACTCTTATCAACAAGCGTCATGCCCGACCGAGAGAAACCACATCTCGAGATTCGGCACAAAGTGGCGATTGTTACAGAATTCAATTTACCCGCTTACACTACAGTAGCGTTCAGCCATCGACCTGTCAAGGACAAGGTTGCCGGCGCAATCTCTCCTTTTTGGGCGCGCGTGGAGTGGTCGGGACGGAAAGCAAGTATCAAGCACCGGTTGTAGCTGGTTCATTGCGGGAGCTAAACCGGAGTTGGATTGGTTCAATCTCAAGCGGCTGAACCTGTACCTCATCCACCTGCAGTCTAACGTTATCCTTTCGGGGGTTGGCGCACTTGCGCCGCAATGCCCCCAGGCCCCGTCCGACCGCCGCCACCGCGTGCGGTTAATGCTTGTTAAATAAGCGATTTTCATCCACTCGTTTCCTTTTTACTAATGCAGACAGCTTTCAACCCTGCTTCTTCTCCTTGCACTTCCCCGTCTCGGCCAGCGGACAAACGGCGTTCACAAACGGGCCCAACACGACAGACCAGGCCAGCCACAGCAACGTGGCGAGCAGTTGCAGGAAGCCCGCCACGACCGACCCGGGCGTCATGGTGACAAGCTTGAGAAACTCGTTCACCTGGTACAGGTCCTGCTGCTTGGTGATCACGTACCGCGTCGGCGCGGAGGAGCCGGAGCCGGAGCCGGAGCCGGAGCCCTCGGCGCCTTCTCTCTTTTTGCCTTGCTGCAGCCCATGCGAGGTGATGGCGGGGACCTCGCCGGCCGTGACGGCTGCGTAGCTCGGGTCGGCGCCTTTCTGTACGGCGTGCAGCTTCTCCTGGGCGACGTCATACGGAGGTGGTGGGGGGTTGCCGTCTCCTCCGGGGGAGGATGAGGAGGGCGCTAGGTGGAGGACTGTAACCAGGCGGACGGGGGCGCGGTGATAGGGGATGAACCGGATGGAGAAGCTTTGGAAGATTCTGAGATATATGAGATTGGCTCGCTCATCGTGGACTGTGACGGAGGAGTGGTTATTGGGGATTGGTCCTGGGGGAAAACAGGCAGGTAGGCAGTGATGAATCGGCTTACCGCATGATTCGATCTCGAGGTCGGTCTTGGGGTCGAGGATCTTGCCTAAATGGGAGTGGTTAGTGTGCCGCCGTGACTATCGACAATACTGGCTACTTCCACCACGTGTAAATGGCGTTGATGAGAACGCGCGAGTCAAAGTTGCCCACGCCGGGAATATGCAGGTTCTTGAAGGATGGAACGCGGCAGAAGGGATGCTCGAAGGCGGCGCCCAGAGCAAAGTAGCGGTCCCCTGGTTGAGGGTCCGAATAACATGCTTGATATCGTGAGCGGGAAAGCCCAGGCCAACATAGCGCTCAGAACCACTCAGGGTGCCGCCCTGCTTCTTGAACTCATTCATGCTGACAGGAGGCAGGTTGGTAGTGGGTTGGTAGCTGTCGGTGCAGTAGTGAACCTCATCGTGATCGAAATTCCGGTCCTCCGTCCCGGCCACTCGATACCTGTGCTGTTCCGGCAGAACCTCAGTATTCTTGACGGGCTGGATGGTGCGGTGGTAATGGTCTTGGTGGATGTCTTTGTCGATGGCAGTATTAATCTCTTCGTGCCGGGTAGGCTTGACTGTCTCGTCTCGTGTTTTACAGCCGGAGCAACCTGCTCGTGGACGGTAGTATCGTGATGTACCGTATTGGACAGGTTGTGGACGGCCTTTTGGTCTTGCCCATGATAATGATATAAGAAAAGTGGATCTGTGAAAACGGGAGAGGATTTGAAGGGCTGGAATAAATCTGGACTGGGAAACAACGATTGGTGAGAGTAGGATCTAGATGTAAAGTTATTGCGACTCCGGCTCAGAACCCAAGGTCGATGTGCTTATTAAGCACCGAGTCTCTGCGTCCAGGCTCACTCAGCAAACCAACTGGGGGCCACTTTTGCTTCTCAGTTGAAGCCTGACGACGGGACGATGACCAAGATGCGGGCTGAGAAGTGCACTTCCTGGGGGCAACTCACGATGTTCTCCAGATCCAACCTGGAATGGGAACCTGCCAAGCGGGCCCACCTCAGCTGGCACTGCATGGAACTTGGCTCAGCTTGGCAAGCAGCGGCGAATCTTATTGGTTAACAGTGGGCCACCCCTGATCGCGCTAGGTACCAGCTGAGTGAACGACTGACGACCTTTGGGAGTCTAGAACCGGCCACTGCTATGTTGTGGATTCAATATTTCAATAGTTCCCTTCTCGGACTGGTGGTAATTATATTTGTCTCTCAATGCTTGGCTTTTCGTCTCTCTCCTGAATTCCCATTTTCCTCACCGTTCGTTTAAGTACTCGGGGAATTCGAACCCAGTCACTCATTTTTCTGTTTGGTATTTGTTTTGGGACTGTTCTCCCTCAGTCACTCGTTTACAAAATGGTTAAAAGCACCAATGCCGCTTTCTTCTTGCAGGCCGCAGCCTTGATCTCCGGCGCCGCTGCCAGATGCCTCCGCACATGCCCAGCCGACGACCGGCTCCTCAACCTGCTCCGCTCAGAAGAGGACTCGTCTGACTTTTGCCGCGGCTTCCTCGGGTTCGAGGTCTCCACGGTCGAGGTTTCCGTGACCCCCACCGTCACCGTCTGGGCCACCGCGACCGAGACAGCCTATGTCACCGAGGCCGTCACCGAGGTTGACTCCACCATCACCGTCACCGTCCCTGCCGCCGGCGGCGGCGGCGGCAGCTCGCCCACGACTCCCGTGGTCAGGCGAGACGATGCCTACCCGACCTGGCTCCCCACCAGCTTCGGCAGCAAGTACGTCTCCAAGGCATGCTCCTGCCTGAGCTTGACGTCGTCCGTCACCACCGTGACTGCCACGGCCGAGGAGGTGGTCACCGCCACCCATTCTGACTCTGTCACCGTCACCGAGACCGAGACCACCACCCTGCACATCACCGCCGTGGCCACCGCGACGGCCGCGCCCCCGTCGCCCGTCACGCTCCAGCGCAAGATCCAGGTCCTGCGCAAGAGCACGGGCGCCTTTGTGGGGTGGCTCTACGACAGCAACGGCGTCGCCGTCGCCGAGGACCAAAACTTTGGGGACCGCAACGCCAAGTCGCGCGCGCTCAACTTCCAGTTCACCCTCCCCGCCGGCGCCACCGCGGCTTCCCAGCTCCGTCTCACCAGCGCCCCCGGTGCCTTGGGCTTCAAGAAGGACAGTCACCCCAGCAACATTGTTCAGCTTGAGGATGGATAGTAAGTTTTTTTTTTGCTTGTGGTTGTATATGGTTTACTGCTTTTTGCTGACCCGGACCACAACAACTTGCAGCGGATCCTTGACCTGGGTTACGCCCACACCCCCCGGCTCAGGGCCCGTCTCCGAGATCACCAACCAGCACTACGCATTCGAGTCGGATATCTGGATTGTTGATACCGAGACGGGACAAGTCAATTGGCAGTGGATTTCCAACACCGGAGCTCGTAAGTATTTTTTTTTTTTTTTTTTTTGTTTTTCTTTTTTGAAAATGATGTTTTTTTCTGGACCTTTCTCGCTAATTGCGTTTTTTTCTTTCTATCTTTAGTCTCGAATATCGCCGTCTACAAGAACGGCGGCCGTCTTTATCCCGTGGGCAACCTTGCAAATTTCAACTACGCTACCAGCAATGGCATCGGTGAAAAGTACGAGGTCACGCTCAAGTTGTATACCGAGACTGTGGTTTAGGCGCCTTGAGCTATAGGGAGGTGGATATGAACAAGTGTTGAGGTAAATATATAGGTTAGTAAGGAAGTAAGCAGGTAGGTAGGTGAATATATTATTTACACGCTATCTTGCCCGGAGCCCTACTCCGCCGGCACGGCCCCGCATCATCCGCAACCCCGCTCACTGCAACTGCACCCGTCTGGCTGACCGGAGAAGCAGCACCTTGGGAATTCCAATTTGTTGAACGTTTGCGCCAACGGCCTCTCGTGAAAGTACCTGTCTTGACGACGCAGCCTTTAGAAGCAAGATTATCAAGAGTTGTGCGGTCTTCGTGATCGGTGTCGTCCGCCCTCCAGGAGTTATCAGGTCTTCTATCGGCGTCAGTCGGAAGCGCGTTGTTCATCGTCGAGGGAAGCAGCTGGTCGGCGAAATGGAGAATCGAACATGCGGGCGGCTCCCACTTCGCTCGGGAGCATACACGGGCCGGCCAACCAGTTGACAGACTCGGTGGGATCGCTGGGGTTTACCCAGGTCCAGGTGCCCGGCGACTTCGTGTCGAGGCCATGGATGGCGACAATGTCGGTGTGGGTGTCGGCCTCGCTCTTAGTGGGGTTGACTTGACAGAGGTGGACGCCTCGGCGCAGATATGGTGTGAAATCTGAGGTGGGCTTCGGCGGAGAGAGTGCCTGCTTGGAGGGCGCAAGAGGGAAACGGAGCCAAAGACAAGCGGCAATCGCGCCGACCAAGAGGCAGAGGACGGTTGTCCATCCGGCCAGAGAGATGCCGAGGCCAAGGTTGACGGAATTCATGCCGCAACCCCGCTATGCAAGAACCAATTACCCGCATCAAGCATCAGCTCAACCTCCTTCCAAGCCGCATGGCGTGGCATCAAGCATTTCGACGTAGACTCCGAGATCGGGGGCCGAATGGTCGACCGAGCCCTCACCCTGATCTCAGTCAGCAACGAACTTGCAGACGCTTTGCCTGAGCTCGAGGGAAGCGGACACTGAAGCCTTCTTCATCCGCCTCGCCGGTGCGGCGACCCTTCCGATCATTCACCACGTCCGCATCAACGGAACGGCAATGGGCCCGTCTACTCCCATATCTGACCTCGTGTGTCGCTTCAGTCGCAGTATCAAGACGCTCTACATAGCCCACGTGAGATTGTCCAGGGCCAGCTGGAATGGCTTCTTCGCTCGTATCGTCCAAACCGGCTCCCCCTTTCTCGAACGCGTTACCATATTCCACCTATGCGGACAGCAATTCACGGACGAGCAAGGGAACAACCGTGCAGCCCGGCTCGCTTTCTTTTGCCCTCTCCGGATGCGGCAGGCTACGCTCCGAAGATGTGGCGGTAAGTTCGAGTTTACTACTAGGACGTGGGCGTCGAACAATCAGAGAGTCTAGCTATGTGATAAGGAGGACCAGTACCGCACGCAAAGTCTGGGTTTGCCAGACATGAAGACTAAAGAGCAATCCCTCGGCCCTCGGGAGCTGAACCCCTCTCGAAAACTTTCAACTACAGCGCCGCTGCCAACGCCCGTTTCAGGATTTCTTCGCAAAAAAATCCTAATTCGGACTTTCTCGCGACACTTCTCAGGGAAACGAAACAAGTCCTCCATTAGAGAGAGCGGCGAGCCTCGGCACTTGGAGACTTGGCACCCTCAAAGTTGGAGCTTCCCCGCAGCCCCACGAACTCAAAGAATCTGGGGAAAACTCTAATCGAGGCCACGAGGTCCCGCGGGGGTGGGATTGGCAACCAGGTTTCCAGGATCGTCTGACGCACCTTCTGGAATAGGAATCTCGGGATGGGGGATCTAGGTCCGGGCGCTGGGGCTGCATCAGGCAAGACTATGGCTTTCGCGATCTCGGTCGCTTTCAGTAAGCCGCACCCCCCTCAAAACCATGGCGCCAAACCCAAAACGGGAGTGCTTGCGGCCGCCACGGGACTTGCATGCAGTAGCCACCTTGTCAGCCTGTCTCGGGGTCTGCAAGGGGTAGCTACTCCAACTTGGTGTAGGGATAACGAAATCACATAGCATGGCTCGCAAGATAGGTAGGTATAGAGCAAAGGAGATAGACTTGACAAGACGTATAAGTAGATGACCAACTGCCCGTTCGATGCTCATACCCTCTCATCCTCAGCCAGCATCAACCATCCAAAGCAGCAGCTAGCAACTCGTCTCAACTTCCAGTCAACCACCACCAACCCGCAACAGCAACTATGAAGTTCTCCGCCCTCCTCGCTGCCGCCGGCCTCGTCGCCGCCCTCCCGACCACCCCAGTCGTCGAGGACTCGGCCGCCATCGAGGCCCGTCAGCTTTCCTCGACCAGAAACGACCTCGAGACAGGCAGCTCCTCGCGGTGCCCGCGCGTCATCTTCATCTTCGCCCGTGGCTCCACCGAGCTCGGCAACATGGTACGCCTCAAATCCAAACCCAATCCCCCCAACTCCTACCCCCCAACTAACCACCCTTCACTTCTATAGGGCTCCCTCGTCGGCCCCAACGTCGCCACCGGCCTCTCGATCCGCTACCCCAGCTCCGTCTGGGTGCAGGGCGTCGGCGGCGCCTATACAGCCGGGCTGGCCGAGAACTTCCTGCCGGCGGGAACCTCCTCTGGCGCGATCAACGAGGCCAAGCGCCTCATCAACCTCGCCGCGACCAAGTGCCCGAGCGCGGCCATCGTGCTGGGCGGGTACAGCCAGGGCACTGCGGTGGTGGGCAACGCGGTGGGGCAGGTGTCGGCGGCGGTGCAGGACCAGGTCAAGGGCGTGGTCCTGTTCGGGTACACCAAGAACCTCCAGAACGGCGGGCGCATCCCCAACTTCTCCACCTCTAAGACTAAGATCTACTGCGCCATCGGCGATGCCGTGTGCACGGGTACCCTGACCATCCTGCCCGCGCATCTGAGCTATGGTCCCGATGCGCTCACCTCGGCGCCGGCGTGGCTCGCGACCAAGATTGGCGCTTAGCGGGGCGAGGTGGTGGCTTGTTGACCGCCGCTGCCGCTCGATTGGGAGTGACAGGCCTGCAAGAGAGGTGTGGATGGGGGATGGAAACTGGTGAAAAGGATGAGGGGAGGATGGATGATGATAGGGGGGACACGATAATTAGGGAGACTGGTCGATGGGCTATAGTTCGAGCAATCTATAAAGACTGAGCTTCTCTCCCTCGAATCGCGCTTTTATTAGTGCACGTCGCGTGGCATGCAGCGGTAATTGATGGGGGAAAACAAATTGGAATTCAGAAAGCTCGAGGAGAAAATCATTTTAAAGGGAGAAGCCGAGGACAAGATCTCCCTAATCCTCCTCCTGCCCACCGAAAACCACCATTCTCGTCACAACCTGCTCCCACGTCTCACTACCATCCACCAGCCCCTTGACCGCCGCCACGACCTCCTCTTCAAAACCCCGAACCTGCACCATCGAGTCCCGATCTCGCAGTGTCACTGACCCATCCTTCAGAGTGTCAAAGTCAATCGTGATCCCCAGCGGCGTGCCCAACTCATCATTCCGTGCGTATCGTTTACCGATGGAGGCGCTCGAGGCATCGATAATGTTTGCGATACCCAAGTTCCGCAACCGGGATGAGAGCTTGTGGGCGATCGGGTTGAGTTGAGGGTTAGAAGACAGAGGGACGATGAGAACTTTGTTCGGTGCCACGGCGAGAGGTAGGGACAAGACCTATGAGATAGATACCATTAGTAGCTAAGACTTGACCAAAGGTTGTTGATGTTGACTGAGTACTGACTGCTCTGGCAGCATCGTTGGGCCGATGCCAGTACACCTGTTCCAACAGACTGTAAAGGATCCTGCCGATTCCAAACGACGGCTCGATCACATTCGGCGTGTACTCGCGGGTGTTTTGGAGGCGAGTGATCCTGGAGATTGAGAGAAGCTCCCTCGGCAACTCCACAGATGTTGCTCCACCAGACAGCGCTGGGGTCTCGAGAGTCACGGCCCCCTTCTGCCCGAGCTCGGCCGCCAGCCTCTCGAGGGCGGTTTGGTCCAAAGCATCGACGGCTTCCTGGACAGCCTTTGCGTCCTTCTTAAAACGGGGCCCCGTGAGCTTCTTGTCAAGAACGGCTTGCCACTCTTCGACTCTCACGGCCTCAGAGAGGGCCTCCTTGACGGCCAAGGAGGTACCAGTGTACTTGGAATGCACCGTCAAATCATAGGCGCTTCGGTCCGCGCAACCCACGCATTCGACCCATCCATAGCTCGTCAGCAGCTCAGCATCCCAACAATCGCAAGCGTAGTGAGCCATCTCGTTGGCGAGATGTTGTCTGAATCGCACCTTTGACCGGTCGACTCCGAGTTTCGCCAGAAACAACATGACCCGCCCGAGAAAGTAGCCCAGTGTTTCGTTGTCGACGATCTTGGACTTGACGGCCTGCTCGATGGAGATGCTCTGGGGCGTCGTCTTACCCGACAGTTGCGTCTCTCTGTCAAGCAAGGGCAAGACGATGTCGCTCACTTCCGCAAATCGTGGATGCTTCTTCTGGCCTGGGTCAACGTAGTGTTCAATCTCGGCCATCAGGAACTCTCGGACGCGGAGGAGGCCAGTCCTTGGAGAAATCTCGTTTCGGTAGGACTTGCCAATGCTGGCCGAAGCAAATGGCATGGAACCTTGATTGTAATCGAGCAGCTTCTTGAAATTAAGGAACTGGCCCTGGGCAGTTTCTGGTCGAAGATAGACGGGTGCAGCCGCACTTGGTCCGATGGTGGACTTGAACATCAGGTTGAAGGGAACGGGGGGAAGGACTTCGTTGTTGGTGACTGAGTTCCGGATGTCGTGGCGCTTGATCAACTCCGCCAGCCCATCGCCGTCGTAGTTGTCGATCTACCCGAGGCCAAGGGACTGTGGTTAACACCGCTGAGCCAGAGATGAAATGGTGCTAAAATGGAAATTATTACCTTGGCGAGGATGCCGTTGTACTCATCGACTGTCGCTTGGTCGAGCTTCGGTGAATCCTTGACGAGACCTCGGGTGCCTCTGGCGAGACGCGCCTTGAGGACGTTCTCCACAAGGTGATCTGCTCGTAGATAATCTCCTATAACCACCCCATCCATTCAATGCTTGATTAGCTCGGGCTGCAGAGAAACCAATGTCAATTGCTTGCCTTTGACCGGGTCTTTGCACATCCAATCCGCAAACTTGTCGACATGGCCGCTGGTTTTGAGGACGAGCTCTGGCGTGACGACGGTGCAATCCAACTCGAGCATGTTCTCTTCGAGAACAAAGTGTTTCCTCCATGTGTCCACAATGTTGGCCTGCAAGGCACAACCAGGGGGGCCATAGTCAAAGAGGCCACGATTGTCGCCCTTGAAATTTGGCGACAATCGGTAGATCTCAAACGCTTCGGTAAAGAAGAATCGACGCTTGATGACCGACTCGAAAAGTTGTCGGTCAAACTTGTCGCCTTTTAAAGTCGTCATGGAAGCCATGTTCAGCAACTGGCAAACACGGATGACTGTGGCCAGTGGAGGGATAGGTGGAGGGGGGCGGGGGGTGGTTGAAGGGAAAACGTCCCAACTTAATGGTAGGGTTTCAGGGTGTGAGTCAAACTCAACCCCGCCCTCTCATGCGCGTGTGTGGCTCAGATGGATGGACAGATGCGGGCGACAAAGTCGAGGCAGTCAGCGAGGAATGTGTAAAGAACCACGAACCATGCCAGTCAACAACAGTACTTTTTTTTGTTGAAAAAGTCCACTTGGTCCCTAACATTCTTTGAAGTCATTCTGGTATTTGGGAATCCTCCGGAGGCGGCAGTTTTTCAGCTCGGTTGTCATGGGCTGAGTCCTGCAGAGGCCTCAGTGTCCCCTCGGCCAACCCCATCCCTCAGCAGGAGCCCTGAATCTCCTGGCCAACAACTCCAACGACCCGACCCCATTACACCCATCACTTTCACACTTAGTGCCCCCATCTAGTAAGAGAAAGACCATCGTGACGCGTTGGTTATTTTTCCTGTTTCCATTACACTGGTAGAGTCCAGTCGTCATCAGTAATACACTCCTGGCACGGTTATTGTGGTGTCCAACAGCTTGCGGCCCGTCTCTGTCCGAAACTGACATTTGTGCGTAGGATGACTATACCTGGAATGTAGGTGGTTTTATGGAGGTTAAGTGTTTGGGATATGTATTGGAACCTTGCCATCCTCGTCAAACGACGGTGCGGGCTGCTTTACCTTGAGCACCATCAGGTTCATGATCAGATTGGCTCTGTTGGAGATGAGCTTGATGATAGTTACCTGCCCAGCCCACCTAACTAATCGATCCCCAGTCATGTGGGAGAGCCGGTAGCGGCATCGATGTTAGGACAGGGACTGGAGTCAGGTTGCTGTCTCTGCGGCGGTTCAAGCAAGGTAGTGACTCTTGACGGTTTGTGGTAGGGTAAAAGTGTGAGTCTCCGGGGGAATGATGGATAAAGCGGATCCAAATATTAGCAAAAGCTTATATTTGGCGATCAAGGTCCAAGGCGTCGTTCCCTGTGTAAGGCCAAATCCACACTTAGGCCTTACTCCCACGCTTCAATGGGGCTTTCACCCACATGCACTTTCCATCAAGATTCCAGCTCCACCGATACAGGCCAAGCCATCTCCCAGCTCGTACTTCCTAGCATAAGGTACCGAGGTAGGCATGTTCGTCAGACTATACGTTCTACCGGACAACCTCAAATTGACATGTGATGAGGCCGGATTATAATATAAAGTCAGGAGTGGACCACCTTTAACCCGCTTTCATTCACCACTCCTCAATTCAGGCATGCCTGAGCGATATGGTCGGGCCGATAGGTTGAAGGTGGCCCGGTCAATGTCGAAGCCTGGGGTCGCACTCGGTGTTATTGAAGTCCTGATGACACTCTGGAACTTTTCAGTAAGGTCAGAGAGCTTAACCCCAGCACGCAGATGACACTCCCACGAGCACCCCCCAAAAGAAGAAGAAGTGCAGGGAACAAGCGGGGGCCAACAAGTGACTGATCGGGAGTTGGAGGTTGCCTGGGCCGGATCTGCACAACCTCCTTCCTAGATCGTGCTTGACTGCCGATTCTCCAAGCGAATGGAATGTTCGGTTTGATTGGTGAGGGGGGCCAAGAGGAAGAAGGGGGAGGGGGGCTGGACGGTGGCGCATGTGCTTGCCTCCTGAACGATTTCTCCCCTTGGCCAATCACACCCTTGAGACCATTGTTCGCCACCTGTTTCCGAGACCCAGCTGGCAATATTTCCCGACCACACTTCCAATCGAAGGCCCGGCTTGGGTCTGATGGGCTCTTGAGAGCTTGACATCGCAACGTGCATGCATGCCAGGTGTCTAGGCCCATCACACGCGACATGACCTCGGGCCCTCTGGCCCATCATCAACAAAGTCACACGCAAGATCAGATGCCCTTACATTGTGTTTGTGCAGGCTCATGGCCCATCATGGCTCGCGGCATTCTAGGAGATGCTAAAGCTAACGTCAACACCCGACTGGACACAACGTTACACCCGAAGTGCGGAGGAAAGGCGGACAACTACCGGTGCCACCCCAAAACCGGGGAAAGCTGAACCCAAGAGACTTGTGGCTTCTTATCTCCTTATTGACCCGAGAAGTGCTCGGTCACACCCCAAATGCAGTGTCCAACGGTCCAGGCCAGCAGTCCAAGGTAATAAGATGTAGCTGTCTTCTCAGAAATGCTTGGACGTCGGGCATTTGTTCTGGACGCAATATCAGCCCTGTTTTCAATAATGGATTCCTTTGCAACAGAAAAACAGAATTTGATTGGCCCCCTTCCAGCCAGCCGCATTTTTCTCCTCAACTTAACCCCTTCATTGGCCGCCTTCACGGCCCTTGAGGCTCATCTCATCTCCTCCAGAGAAACGTGTTCCGCACAAATAAGTTGACCCCGGGCTGGGCCGCATGCATCCCAGACATGCTGTGTGGCCTGGATCCTTCCGCACTGCTGGGCCGCACGTCCTACTTCATGCGTGCAGGGTAACGAGTGACCCCAGCATTCCTCCTGACAACACTCCCCACCCTACACAGCCCAGTGGAATAGCATGTTGTCTAGACCACGCCAACGTGCCATGCTCTGAACCGATCAGGCGGCACCAGCTTGGCAGGTTTCATTGGGCTGGGCCTTCTGGAGGTGCGCCTTTTCCCGGGGAGAGGAAGAACGTGAAGGATGACCATGTGGTTCGTCCATCACACACCTGCCACGGCCCCTGGTCATCTCTCCAATGCGTCGCGGCCTGCGAAAGGGGGATTTCCTGGGTCGCAGAAGATGTTGACTATTTGATATATAAAACACCGGGTAATTAATTCTCAACTTCCTTGCTTTCTGTCCAACTCACTGTTTTCGTCACTCCTTCGCGGATTCATCCAAGACACTCCTTTGCCCGCATTCCTGAAACGGCTCGCTTCCACCATCCATTCCATTCCCTGAATATATTCCCCCCCATCCGTTATACAAACCTCCCAAAACACCCATTCACCATGCGTCTCACGTCTGCCACCACCACCACCACCACCACCACCACCACCAACCCCTTCCTCCTCCTCCTCCTCCCCCTCCTCCCAACCCTCACATCCGCCTGGGCACCGCCAAACTATGACGGCTACAACCTCATCTGGACCGACACCTTCACGGGCCCAAGCGGCCAACTCCCCAACGAAGCCAACTGGAACATCCTCGACGGCCACCTCGGCGTCAACAGCGAGCTGCAAACATACCGGCGCAACCCGCGGCAGGTGCAGACCAGCGGCGGCAGCACGCTGCAACTTGTGCCCTGGCGGGACAGCTCCGCGGCGGGGGGATGGACCTCGGGCCGCGTCGAGTCGCGGTACACGTTCACGCCGCAGCCCGGGCGGCGGACCATGGCCGAGGCGCAGATCCGGTTCGGGGCGAATGCGGTTGATACGAAGCAGGGTATTTGGCCGGCGTTTTGGCTGCTTGGGGATTCGATCCGGTCTGGGACGGCGTGGCCGGCGTGTGGGGAGTTGGATGTGCTTGAAACGGTGAATGGGCGGTTGACGGGGTATGGGACGGTGCATTGCGATGGTTTGTGTTGTTGTTTTTCTTTGCCTGCTTGTGGTGTCTGGTCTTCCGACTCCGTATCTGGGGTAGCTGACAAGTCGATCTCCTCCAGTCTTCCCCGGAGGCATCTGCAACGAACCGACCGGGCGCGGCGCTAGCGTCCCGATTCCCAACCAGGAGTGGCAGCGCTGGCGCATCGTCTGGGACCGCACCCCCGGTGACTGGCGGTCCGAGACAGCCACCTGGTTCCTGAACGACCTCCAATTCCAGCAGCTCCGGGGGGACCAGATCAACAACCAGGGCGTGTGGGAGAGCCTGACGGCGAAACCGTTGTTTTTTATTCTCAACGTTGCAGTTGGTGGTGATTGGGTGAGTGCATTTCTCCAACTGCTTAATTATCCATCTTCTTTATTGCTGGTTAAAGAGTCGATGATGTGCTGGGTGACAGATGTGCTGATGTCGTTCGTTCTGTAGCCTGGATATCCCAATGCCAACACACAGGATGGCTACGGTGCTATGATGGAGGTTGGGTATGTAGCCCAGTATTCCTCTTGGTGAGCGTGTGTATTTAGCTCTGTTTTGGATAGGTATGGTACTTGGTATCCCCTTCAGAGCCCTTTGGTGTCTCGGTTCAGTATCTTGTACATATTTAGCCCATTTTCAACTATGCAATCAGTTACATTCAGGTATGCACATACGTGCCCTTCTAGTCTAGCAACCTCAAGGACTCTGCAACGGAGCTCGCTGGGTGACAAGGGAGCGACGGGGTTCTTAACAAAGGAAATCAATATCCAACCCTAACCCCCCCCCCCCCCCCCCCCATCCTGAAGAGAGAAAAGAAAAGGGGTGACCCTGACTTTTGTGTCTGGCCCTGACCATGCTGGTGGGTACACGACGATCACCAATGGTGGATAACCAACCTTATCACACGCCTTTGTCGATCATGAGTCATGGGGTACTTTGCTTATCGGTCCGTCGGTCCTCTTGTCAGGAGAGCGATCCGAACTCCCATATTATATCTCTGACTGTACGTACGATCCTGTAAACATGGTCCAACATTATCCGTTTCCCGAGCCCTAACGTCCTGTCCATCGTCCCCCATACCTGGTATTACCGTAGCCGTCTAATAAACACCTTTTCCCACCCCATTATTTTGCCACATTAGAAAATAGCAAGCCCCGTTCCATGTATCCAGTCCTTCAGCGGCGCCATGGGTCTGCCCAGTCGAAGGGACAAAGGCACTCTGAAGATGTAGGTCCTTAGTCTCTCGGGCTCGGTATAAAATTCAGTCCCGGCGCGAGACACTCGAAATACCCGAGCCCGAGCCCCCTGCCCATCTCACTCCACCTCGCGGGTGTCGCGCTTGTCAAAAGAGACAAAGACCGTGCTGGTCTTGGTAATGCCCCCATCGGCCTGCTGCTGGGTGGGAGACTTGACGTCCTGAGGCAGGATGCTTTCCTCGGACCCAGTGATGGAGGGTGTGCCGGTCTTGATGTCGGTGCTGAACTTCCCGCGGTGCTTGTACATCTCGAACTCGGACGCCGTCTGGCTCCTTGGGCCGGTGGCGACGCCCGACTTGGGCGTGCGGTCGGTGTCGCCGTTGCGTACGTAGCCCTTGTACTTGGACGCGCCGTAGCGGCCAGCGGCGGAGGTGCCATCAAGGAGGCGCTTGAAGATGGGCTTGAGGCAGGGGAAGGAGGCAGCGATGATGGCGACGTTGATCTCGACCGTTGTCCTGGGCGGAGGGAATGTCTTGGTCAGTACTGTAGCTCATGTGTGCAGTGGTGGAGTGCGAGGAGGAGCAGAGTGTGGCAGCCAAGGGCCATGCATACCAGATCGTAATATCAGCACTGTCCCACAAGAAGTCGCCGTGCTTGCCGTATGAGCCGAGGCAGGTGATCTTGACGATGGCAGCGGCAGCAGCAAAGATGCCCAGGGACAAAATGGCCGCTACGGCTGACTTGACCTTCCAGTTCATCTGGACGTTCCAGAGAAGGGGGACCGGGAGCAGCGCAAAGACGACATCAGTCAGGGCGGCGACGCTCGAGTTGAAGAAGGCGGCGAACTTGAGGTGCGACGGCGGAATGCATGTTCCGGCTACGGAGGAGTCCCAAACCAAGGGCAGGGGGCGGCATTGGAAGAAGACGGTCACTGTGCTTCGAATCAGCCTCGCACCTTCGACGATGATATGGGGGAAGAAACAGAAGAAATAACTTACAAAAGTTGCCCGTGGCAGACAGAACGGTGAAGATCATCGTCCCAATCACAAAGTACCTGAAGCGGATCGATGGAGTAAGGCGCAGCAGAAAGAGGCCGACGCTGACCTTGGTCAGGCAGAGGGCGATGAGGCACAGGGGTTGGGTGACGAAGTTGAGATGGAGTCCTTTTACGACGTTCTCTGGCGGCTGGATGTATTGGACATGGCGTCCCGCCCCGAGATGAACTTCGGGGATGATGATCATCATCTCGACGAACATGACGATCTGGTTGTTGCCGCGAACAGAGACAAGCAGTTAGCTAACTGGGTGCGGCAATGATCATTGACACCGGCAACTCCGCTGGCACGCCCCGGGTTTCCCCCGGGAGGACATATTATTCGAAGGGGCCGCCTCGTCGAAGAAACATCGTGAACGTGAACAGACATACCATGGCGCCGATGATAGTCCAGTCGTCGGCCCCGACATGCTGGACCATCTTCGCCCTCACCCAGATGCGCAGCAACACCACGATCATGGCGAGGCCCACCAAAGATCCGCAGACAGCGAGGATCTCCGGGCCCCTGTTCTCGTCGGGAGGCATGTCGGCTGCGGCGTCAGCCATGTTGGCAGGCGGTGCTGGACGTGGAACAGGGGAATCGCTGCTGTCGACCAAGACTGGAAGTGAAGAGATGGATCGCGGGCAGCCGGCCGTCGATCATCACAAGAGGGTAAGACAAGTTAAAGGGGAGGGAGTCCAAAAGTACATTCTTAATCGCCTCTCGGAGGGCTCGACCGGGGACGGTGCTGCTCTCTGAAAATTTCTTGTTTTCCCCCTTTGTCTTTTCACCCACCCGCCACGTGTGCAGGGTGTTCCATCAGAGGATCCATCGAGCGAGACCTGCCCAATACGGATTCCCAAGAACCACATCCCCGGTTCTCTTGCATGCAGGCAGACGGAAAATAATAAGCACGGGAATACGACCCCTGGATGCCACTCTGTCGGGTTTACTTCTTTGATGACCCGGTTGGGAATATACTCCGTACAAAAACGGGGTCCAAATTTGCCGCCGACGCAGAAAGAGGAACAGTGCTATTCACTTCCCAGTTTCTGGGACTTCTTGAGGCGATTTCTTGAGGGGCACAAGATCGCAGGGTGTATCTACTGCACCTACTCCGTAGGAACTCTGTGAGATGGTTTCCAGATGAGCCGGAGGTCTCGGTTCAATGTTCTTTGGCTCTTGCCGGGAGATCCTGTCTGCGAGCGTCCAGGCCAGGAATTAAGCCGGACGGGACACACAGACTGGACGAAATGGAAATAGATGGTGGAGAGAGTGTGGGGGGCTGAGAAATCCTTCCCCTGTGGGCTTTCTGTGATTTCCCCTCCTCTTTCTCGATCATTGGTGTTGATCAGTTCATGGCTGAAGAGGAAACCCACTGTCCAGGGCGGCGAGATTGAGGATCAGACTGGGATCTTGAGGAAACTCGGTGGAGTCTCTGTCGGCAAGATTGATAATGGACGACAGGTGGAGGACAAGAACCCGAGCTTGTGGAGTACCGAGTTTCGTCCCATGTGGGTTCCACACCCTCGTCTCAGTGGGGGTGTAGCGTCAGGGTGCGGATCTTGTCAAACCTGCTCTCCAGTCATATTCACTCGATGGAGCGAGGCTCATGGGGTGTCGAGATTTCAGGACCAGCCAGGCCAATGATACTCAGAATCGTTGCCCCCGATGTAACCTGCATGGTAGCCCTGACATGCCCCTGGCAATATTTTGCATTCATCTCGGCTTTGGGATGCACCCATCAGGCGACGCACGTTGTCGAGCATGACACACGTTGCTCGGGACGAATTGTTGGGATCGAAAGCCGCGAGGCGCAGCCGCCACAAGTGATGCCGTAACTGCCGTAACTGCCGAGCGAAGCCAATCCAATATTTACCATGGTGGCGGGACTGCCCACATCCCGTTTGGGACAACGAGGTGGACCTGACCCCTTGGGGCCATCCGGGGGCATCGGAGAGGGTCGCAGGTTAAGGGGTCTCTGAACCCCGGGAGGCCACGAGGGAGTGGAGAGCCGCTGCCCTTAAGATGCGCGCATCCTTCTGCTTATCCCAGGCTCTTCTCTCAGTGATTCTCATCCTCCCCCACTGAGATCGACATTGCCGTGCGGCTCGCTCGGTTGACGATCATCATGAAGGCTGCGACCATCCTTGGAACCGCCCTTGCGGCGGCTGCCGTTCACGCTGGTGTTGTTCCCCGGGAGGCCACCGTCACCGGTGACGGCCTCACCCAGCCCACCGAGCTGGCGGACCTCATCGAGCAGGCCAAAGCTCAGGTCCTTGAGGACGTGAGCCAAAACGAGGCCAAGCTCCGCAAGCGCGGCGAGACCCCTCGCTGCACTGTCGGCAACCTCGTCTTCCGCAGGGAGTAGTAAGTACAGACCATGAAATATACCTTCCGTACTGTCCCGTCTGCTCCTGGCACAAGTGCTGACTTTTGTCCTCCAGTGGCTCGCTGTCCAAGGCCGAGAGACTGGCCTACGTCAACGCCGTTAAGTGCTTGCAGAGCCTGCCGCCACGGACCCCGGCCAGCGTGGCTCCGGGTGCCAAGTCGCGGTTCGATGACTTCGTCGTGACACACATCCAGCAGACGCTCGACATCCACTACTCGGGCGTCTTCCAGGCGTGGCACCGCTGGTTCGTGTACCAATACGAGCTGGCGCTGCGCAACGAGTGCGGCTACACGGGCTACCAGCCCTACTGGGACTGGCCCAAGTATGCCACGGCCCCCCAGGACTCGCCCATCTTCAACGGCGACCCCTACAGCCTGGGCGGCAATGGCGAGTACATCCCGCACGACGGCCCCGTCATCGTCCCTCCCCCGGGCATCGGCGGCGACAGCATCCCGCTGCCCGCCGGCGTCGGTGGCGGTTTCGTCAAGACGGGCCCCTTCGCCAACATGACGGTCAACCTCGGCCCCGTCGGCGGTCTGGCCGACACGGCTCCCGGCCCGCTCGGCGGCCTCGGCTGGAACCCGCGCGGTCTCAAGCGCGACCTCGGCGGTGCCATGAACATGCGCTACGCCAACTACACGACGGTGCTGCGCCTGCTGACGCAGCCCGACGTTGACAAGTACCGCATCGTGTCCGAGGGCATCCCCTACACGCCCGAGATCGGCCCGCACGGCGGCATCCACTACACCATGGGCGGCGACCCGGGCGGAGACCTCTTCACCTCTCCCGGCGACCCCGCCTTCTGGGTGCACCACGGCCAGATGGACCGCATGTGGGCGCTGTGGCAGGCTCTCGGCATTTTTGGCAAGCGCTACACCGACCTCGGCACCGGCCGCTACGCCCACCGCAGCTGGGACAACTCGCCTGTCTCGGATCTGGCTGAGCTGACCGATGTTATCGAGATGGGCTATGCCGCGCCGTCGACCACCATCGCCAACGTCATGTCCACCACCGGTGGCGATCTCTGCTACTTCTATCTGTAGAGGATGAGCGGTGCTTGAAGAAGAGAGAGAGTCAGGGGGGTTTTGTCCGGAGGGGTGTGTGTCACAAACCAAGATAAACTTCAGATGTATTTACCTCTTTAATATCACACTTGTATACGAATGACTGCGCGCAATGGATGTTCTTTAACTTGGGGCGTATGATCATTGTATAAGGTACGTATGTTTGGCGACGTGACATTCGGTGTCAGGAGAGTCCAAAAGACGGTAGATGGCCTCGTCAAGGGCACGATTCGTGTGGAGAGAAGTACGATTTTGTTTGGGATGGTCCAGCCTGGCATTCCCAATAATTCAAATCCCTGGGGTGTTAGGGTTGTGTGAGAGAGCTTCCGTATGTGCCTCCTTTTGGCTTTTAATTGCTAGGGAGCCTGATTTTAGGCGAACCATCTCTCGTGCCTAGCATTGTGTGGTCCAAAAGATTGATGCAGGTACTAGGCAAGGTATGCACATATGCACATGCACCCCGCACCTTCGAGTCTTCACTCATTTCTACAAAGGTAACCCCAGCTTCCAATTTGATGGTTTTTTTTTTTTTTTTTTTTTTTTTTTTTTTTTTTTTTTTTTTGGAACAAACCCAACTTCTGCTCACAGTTCTCCATCACAAAAACTACCTAAACGAAACGCGAAATTGAACAGACAACAGCCAACTACCACCGATCCTTTCGAATCAACAATCAACCGTGACGGCGGCCAACAGCCATCGGCCCCCAACGATGACGATGACGATCCGAGGCATCGAGGAGCAGCCGCCACGGACACCGTCTCTGCTACGGCTGCCTCCTCAGCTGCGCCATCGCATATACCTTTACATAGGCATAGCCCGCCGCGACGGGCACCCATACACGTATTACTTGGATAGCCGCAAGGAGTCGCGAATATGCGTGTCGGCCTTTGACCCGCCGCCAACGCGCAGCTTCGCCGGTTTACTCGGATCCTGCCGCGACCTGTACACCGAAGCCGCTGCCCTGCTGTATTCTGCCAATCAATATGTTATCCACGCTTACAAGCACAACGCCTGCCTCGAGCCCCTTCAAGCCCTGTCGCCAACGGCCATCGTCTCCTTGACGAGTCTCAAGATCGTTCTCAACGAGTGCTCGTGCTACCATCCGGTAGACTCGAGGGACTACCCGCCGCTTTGTTGCCGCGACGACATCGAGCATGAGCCGCATAACAATAGCATCCGCGACCAATGCGCCAAGTACCATGGGAGTGTGCACCGTCGACCGCTGCTCGATCCCGTCTCATCGGGCACAGACTCAACCTCCGCCAAGCCAGCAGCACAAGCTCTACTGACCAGCTGGTACGACGCTGCGGTCCACTTGTCGTCTCATGTTCGCCCCGGACGTCTGGCGCTCTCGTTAGTCTGCGATATCAATCATCAGCACGAGTATGCACTGGAGGCTGGCCAGCTGGCCATCGCCCCGCTCGCCCTCTTCCCGCCCCTCAAAGATTGTCATGTGCGGCTTTGCAAACGATGGGACCGCACACTCCAGCGGCTGGCCGAAAGCGCTGTCCTAAAAGCCTGCCCTAAGCCGTCACCTCTTCGCCTTGAACCTGCCAAGACACCGTCGGCTCTGGTGAGCCTGCCGTGCGAACTGCGACTTCTTATTCTCGAGTACACAGATCTGGTATCCCCCTGGAAGGACGTCACCTGGTGCAGGAGATATCGCCGCTACCAAGTATGCCGCCCGCCTTGTCTAGTTTCCGAGGGTGTTTGCCAGCCTCACATTCATCACGGTTGCTGGCTGAACCAATGTCTTCGCATCGACCCCTCGGGGGGGCCACCACCGTCCCCAGGCTGCTTTTGCCGTCGCCGACATGGAGCCTTCTCCTTTACCTGCAACTGCTGGGCCCCACCAACCAGCATCTTTCTTGTCTGCCGTGCCTTGTACCGCGGTGCCCAGATTGTCTTCTTCTCGCGGAACCGTTTCATCGTTCATGATGTCCAACGGTGGCCGCCCCTGGCCCTGGACTCCCCAATCCAGAAAAACAAACCACCCCGGGACCCGGAAACCGCCAGCACCGAGAAGCAGTACCCATACGAGCGTCTCGCTGCATCGCATTTCCTCCGGGACGCCGTCCCTGCCGACTGTCTCGCCCACCTCCGCTTCCTCGAGATTGTCTTCCCGCCCTACATGCCGCACGACTGGCCCGTTGATGAACACCGCGCCATAGTGGACTGGCGCGACACGGTGAATTGGCTGCGTGGCAAGATCGACGCACCGGTGCTTACCGTGCGTGTCGTCTTCGCCGACCTCATTTACAACCCAGCGGCAAGCCGCGCGGGGACGACCAAGGCCGAGGGGATGCAGATTATAAAGGGCTACATGCACATCACTCGCGCCTTGAGGCTTCTGCTCAAGCACGACGGTCTGGCCGCGCTATTCGTACAGGCGGCATTTCCCTGGTCATGGGAAGTGGACCACGTCCGACAGGACGACTGGTGGAGCCAGCGGCTGGCCGAGGAGGAGCAACGGCTGAAGGAGCTCTTGGAACGTATACCAGGCTGTGAGGCGATTGTCGATTCACGCAACAAACCTGAGCCGAGGAGGTGCGTTTGGCAGACCTGGTATGATGTAGACTGGTATTATTGACTGGTGATCCAGCGCCATAATGAATGAATGCCTGGCAGCTATGATTATTAGTCGTCGGAGCGGAGTTTGAAGAGCGTGTCCTGGTCTGGATTTGCCTGCCTGCTCATGTTGATGCCCAGCGAGCTGTGACAAGCGAGCGACATGAGATCCATTCCCAGGCGTGTCTGGGATTCTGCAGCCTTTTTACTTTCCTTCTTTCTTTCCTTTTCTTTTCGTTTTCCTTTCCTCGCCCCATTCTGGCAGCAAGCGGTATCCACTTACCTACCACCTTAAATACCTAACCTTCTAGGCTACGGCTCGACACATAACAGCTTGCTTGTGTTTGGCAGCCAGACCCTGCTGTCGGCGACTCGGCTGTCTGGCAGACCCCTCCCCCGACGCCGACGCCGACGCCGAACGCCGCAGGGTGGCGAGTGGGAGCAGGAGCGTTGCTGTCTCGGCAGCGGCGGAGGCGGCGGAAAGTTGGGATAGGAGAGTCGGATGGCTGTGCTGATGCCGGTGGAGGGGAGTTTGCGCAGGATGGACGTGCCAGGGACAGAGCGGTTTGTGGGCGGCATTGGGGGGGGGCTCTTTGGTGCGTGCCTTGTGGGGATGAGATGATGGGGTGGGGGGGTTATAGGTGCAGGGGGGCGGGGAGTGGATGGTAGGTTGGGGAGTTGGGAGTGTTTCGGTTGAGGGGTGTAAAGGGCAGTGACGGAGACGGTGATATAGGGGGCGGCGTTTGTGGTAAGGAGGGGTGGTGTTTATGCAGATGTGATATCTGTGTTCTTTTTGAAGCTTTTAGGGTTAGTTATGATCATATAATAAACAAATAATTGAGGACTAATTATGTTTAAGATCGTAGGTATCTCCCTAATTAGGTAACTAATTTATGTCTTTGCTTTGGATCTAGTTTTGGGCATGTGTAACCAACTGTTCGAGTTCTTTCTAACAAAAGGTACCCAGGAGTTGGTCATGGAAGTAAGGCAATTAAATCATTAGACACCTCTATTACGAATGAGTGGTTGACTCGAGTGAAGACTGTAATTTACATTGACCTCCCCGCCGTAACCTCAATCGTACCCATTTTGAATGATATATCCAGTCTTCTCCTTGTCTCGTAAACCCAGTTGTACTCCGTTGTATCGCCATTTGATCGTTTACCCATCCGACCTAGGTGCCGTACCCAAAAAAGAAACCCCAAGCTCCGTGCTAGATCCCCGAGAAATCTAAAGAAAATGGTATAACGCCAAAACCCCCGTCTAGCTCCTACTTGAAGATGCCGTCGCCCGCTGACTGTCCACGGCCGCAATAGCAGCACCCATCAGCTCAACAAACTCATCCACCCCAATCCGCACATCATCCCAGTGCCACTGCTCCCTCTTCCCCAGCACACCCCGCGTCACATTCCCTTCCGGAACCTCCAGGTCCCTCTTGCGAGAGGCAGGATGCCTCTTATCGTCAGGCTTGACGCGAACCTGCTCGGCGTGCGCGGTGAAGTACGGGATGCCCTTCATGTAGGCAAAGTTCTTGAAGCCGCGGAAGTCGTTGGTCTCCGGGTGGATCTCGACGACGGCACCGCGGCCGTCGTGCAGGAAGAGCGTGTGCATCAGGCCCGCGCCGTGCACGCCCAGCAGGATGTCGGTCTCGCGCACCAGCAGCAGCTGCTCCGGGAAGGAGAGGGTGGCAAAGTCGACCGACTGCACGCGCACGTGCGGGTGCTTGGCGGCGACGGCGGCCAGGAGGGCGTCGTGGTCGATCAGCCGGCGGTTGCCGGTGCGGTCGATGAAGGTGAGGTTGATGGGTTTGGGGGACGGGGTGGCGGGGCCCGGATTTTGGTCGTCGTCGTCATCAGCGGCGGACGAGGCAGACGAGATGGTGGTTGTTGGTCTCGACTTTGGCTCGTCGCTGTCGGTCGGGACGCCGTAGAAGCGCAGGACGCGGTGGACGAATGCCTTGAACAGGGGCGCGTGGCTGCAGTTACGGTCGTCCCAGGAGGTCTGCCAGAGCGGGTTGGCGGCGCCGGCGAGGGGAATGATGATGTTGCGTGGCGTCTCGGCGAAGGCACGGGCCTGCTCCGGGTCGGCCAGGAGTTTGTTCCAGCGGATGGGCGGCCGACCGGTGAAAATGGTCCACATATCAAAGAGTTTGCCATCGTGGAGGTCGTCGAGGATCATGACCTGGGCATTGGGCATGTCCGGGTCGTCGGCGAAAAAAGGGGCGCCGCCGCGTGACGGATCCGGGGTGGTGCGCAGCAGGTCGATCGTCATGGTCATGGCGAATATCTCCATCAGGCAGTGCCAGACGTTGTCGGCGCCTTCGCGCTTGATCAGCAGCGTGAACTGTGGGTTGTCCTGGCTTGGGGCTGATGAACCAGCTGATTGGGCTACACCCGTCCCGGTCCCCGTCTCCGTCTCCGGGTTCCGCCCGATGTTGACATGGTTGTCCAGAATCCAGCGGGGCCCCGTGTTGTACCACTCGCCCCTGATCTCATCAAACGGTATCACACCGCGACTCCGCTCGTCCTCGTCTGGATCTCGCAGCTGACAGTCCAGGGCAAACCTGCGGCGCTCTAGATCCAGCCTGGCGCCTTGTCCGACACATATCGAGTCGGCAGTCTTTTCATCGCGCGTGCGGACCTGGAAGCACTGCAGTTTGGCAGGCGACCCCTGAGCGCAGTACTGGATGGCGTGGGCGCGGAAGTCGTCAAAGAGCATCGGAGTGAAGCGCGCATTGCAGTAGTCGGACTGCGCGTCTGCCAGGCCGTCGGGGTCAATGAATTGGTTGTACTCATCCGGGAGGGTGAGCGGCGGCCTCGGTTTGCTATGGCCGGGGGGATTCCATTGGAGGCTGGTGTGCCGGTTTCCGTTTCCCCCGTCGTTGCGCAGGGAGAGGGAGTTAAAGGTGGAAATGGTAACAACGAGGAACAGGACGACGGCGACGGTCTGCACTCGCCGCCTGGCTGCGCACATGGAACGAAGGACGGCGGCCATGACGGCCTCGCCACCTCCTGACTCCTAAGTCACGACTCTTGAGCAGTAGAATACCCCAGATTGAGGTCCGCTGGCGCCAAATCGATGTCGCGCGCAGTCTGGCACACCAGCAGAAACGAGCGCGGGGATCCTGCCAGCCCTCGTTTTGTTCCCGTCCAAGGACAAAGGAGACAAGGGGGAAAATGCTGTTTGATGACAGGGCGGTGGAGCAGCGCCGCACGGTCTCAGCCCCTTCACGTTAGCGCAAGCCAACAGAGCCAGAGCCGGCAGAGCGGCAGGCAGGGGACGGACAGGGCGGACAGGGTGGACAGGGTGATCTGCCGCCAGACCCTGGTATCCCGCGTTAAACCTAATGGTTAGCGCGGGTCAGCGGGCAGGGTGATGACTGGCGGCATCCGGCGCCGCGCGCGTCAGACGCTGCTGCAGCGGAGAACCGACACGTCTCCTCAATCAGTCATGTTCGCCAGCAACGTTAACTACTGGAATGTGAATGATGATGAGGTTGCCGCCTGTCTCCTGCAGGACTGCGGCGAAGGCAATGCGCTGCAAGCAGAATGACGGCGCAAAGGTGCGTGCGCTGGCTTGCTCGGTCCGAGCCAACTTAATTAAGAAAGAGACGATGAACCATGAAATCAACGGCCCATCCCAGCACAGAAATGCTGGTCCAGGTGGATCCTGTTGTCGCAGATCAGACCCTCTTCGGCT